>CM040976.1:27637588-27647639 GCA_022985145.1 Pangasius djambal | reverse complement strand
TTTTTTTTTTTTTTTTTTTTTTTTTTTTTTAATTTTAAATAGTGTTCATGCTTATGAATCCGTTTTGTTCAAATTAATAAGTACAAAGTCAGAAACATTGTGTGTAAATTTGAAGTGGATATATGCACTGGAAGTATATTAAATAACAAAAACAAAAGTGCCTAAACACTTATTCCACAATATATAAATAAGTGTGATAATTGACTACATTGTACAGTTTCTGAGTACCTTACATTAATTGCATTCCCAGGGTTATAAGCGTCCCATAACCATCACCTCTCTCCTATGGCAGGTCACCATGGTGATGTGGGAGCCCCCATGGCCGACGTCATCCTGCCTGGTGCAGCATACACAGAGAAGTATGGTACATACATAAATACAGAGGGGCGCGCCCAGCAAACCAGAGTGGCAGTCACCCCACCTGGTATGGCTCGCGATGACTGGAAGATCCTTCGAGCCATCTCTGAGGTGTGTGTGTGCACGCACATGATTTAATACAAGTGTGTACTTATTATACTTTTTAGTTTGTTTGCACTCTGGTTCAGTAGATACTTTTGGTTTGTTTGCTATTTTATTTGGCTTAGTTTCACACTGCATGTAATTAAACAGACTAAAAAGCAAAAAAAAGGTCAACTGAAAGAAATATGGCAATGCAGGGGAAAAAAAGGAAACAAAACAAATTTTAAAAAGATTTTGTGTATCACATCTTGAGTTTTTCTATTCATCATTCCAAATATTCAGAACACATGGTGCTACTGCTCTGCCCTTTGGCTCAGTCTGTGCCTTGTGGCTCAGTTTAGCAGCTCACTTCTACAAAAAAAAATAAAAATGCTGCAAACAACCCAAAATACACTATATGTTTGAATCAACCCAAATACAGGAAGTGAACCAGAGTCTAATTGCTTTCTCACTGTAACCGAGCCATGATTTCATGCCTTTTCCTTTTCTTTAATAAATTTAAATTATATTGTGTTCTCTCCCTCAGAGTTATTTGTCTGGTTCGGATTTTTTTCCAGTTTGTACCATTTGTTTTGTGTGTGCTAGGTGGCTGGAGTCACTCTGCCCTACGAGACATTAGACGAGGTGAGGAACAGATTGGCAGAGGTGGCCCCCAACCTGGTGCGCTATGATGACGTAGAGGAAGCAAACTACTTCAAACAGGCTAATGAGCTTGCTAAGGTTGGTGTCTTTCTTTGGTTCCTCTCCTTCTTTGTGTTTGAATATATGAGCAGTCTGTGGTCATTGGCAATGTCTAAACTGTGAGAAAACTGTAAAGTGTGGTCCACCCCTGAAGGGAAGAGCACACTTTACAGTTTTCTCACAATTTAGACATTGCCAATGACCACAGACTGCTCATATATTCAAACTGCCTTAACTGATGGGGGGCCGAAAATGGTAGCGTAACAAGCAATGTAATAAATTATGGCAAACTGGTTACATAGTTAAATGCATTAATACAGACACAAAGAAGTATATAAATTCCTGTGTAGGGGATGACTCAAGCATAGTCATCTTTTTCTAAGAAGCTGTCTGGGGCAGTGCATCGTGTTTGTACCCTCGACAAGAATAAATAAATGAGCAAGTCATTAGCAGTGAGCTGTGGTGTTTCTCTTCACACATAAAATATGCTATTTGAGTCTGACATCTAGTGGCACGTTATTGTGCTCAGTTTCATATGTGTTCCTGATTCAGAAACGTTTAGATGTCATTCATGAAAGCTGATTAATCTTACTAGTTGGGCAGTGCAGCGTGGTGGGATACAGAAAAAGTAGCGTGTGCTATAGCTACAGCACCACATTGCGTCACACCACTGTGAACCGCATTTTGCTTAAATAAACATACCAAATAACTTTTATTTTGAAAAAGTCAACAGTGGGGATTTTTCTTTTTTTCTTTCTCACGTTGTTGAATGAGAGAAGGAAAAAAAATGCTGGTGACCACAAGCCTATGGAGCTTACTCGTTCACCAGGCAACTGTCAATTAAAAAAAAAAAAAAAAATAATAATAATAACGTCTCAGGCTACTGATTTGTCTACCCCTGCCCTTGTAATCATCATCGGCAGGTATTTAGATTATATATCTTCTCTCTTCCCAGGCTGTGAATCAGTCCCTGCTTGCAGAACGTCTTGTTCCTCCTCAGCTTTCCGCAAAAGATTTCTACATGACAGGTAATGAATGACACTCGTTTTCTATATTGCACTGTAAGCTTGGTTAGATAGTGACCAGGGCTTTGTGTGATGGTAAGTCCGTGTGCATTATAATTAATAATGAATCAGTTTACTTTAACAGCACTGTGCTTGAACTAAAATCTGACAAACACTATTGTATTTTTTTTTTTTTTCTTAGACTCCATCAGCAGGGCCTCCCAGACAATGGCTAAGTGTGTAAAGGCAGTGACGGAGGGCGCAGCAGCAGTAGAGGAGCCTGCTATCTGCTAAAACGCGCACATCCCTGTCCATTACCACGTGTTAAAACTGAACAAATTTAATGTTTGATCCAGCCCACACCTACAGCTGAGAAATCTTGATTTTATTTAAATACGCTAACAAGAATGTTGTACACATTTCGTTCCCACACTGAGATCGAGGGAGAACTGCTTTGTAATCTAAAGCTCATAATGAATAAAGTTGTATGATGTACATTTGTTCTCATGTACGTTATCTGCCCCGGCAAAAGCACTTCATGAATTTAAACCGTATCAGAGTTAATGCGTAAGAGAAACTATGAGGTGGTTTGTGTTAAATTTCTTCAGTTCAGATCTCCACTTAATATTTTAGACATGACCTGACTTTTTTTTAATTTTTGTTTTATTTGTGGTCACACTGCAGAAAGAGACGTATGCATTAATTGTAGCACTTAATTCTGTAAAAATGACGTTATGTTGAGGTTGATAGGGGGCATCCTCTCTTACACTTTCCTTCCATGTTGAAGCATGTACTTGCTTTAATCATTTCGACATCTCTCATCTTTATTATCTGCATGGTATACTATTATTATGGTATAGTTATTATGGGACAGTGTCGCCATGGTTACGTGAGATTCGTGTCGCATTGCCTTTAAAGTCAAGTTCAGGATTTCACGTGAAGCTTGAATGAGACGTGTGGTGATGAGGCTGCTGGGGAAGACTTGAGGGAGAGCCTGTTCAAGTTTGAAATCAATGACAAGGGAAGTCAAATGGAGCAAAAGTTAACACGTGTGCACTTCTAACACCATCACACTCAACTCTTCATTCAGGTTTCAGCTCTGAGAAACGAAGTGGCTTTACAATAAAGCCGAACACACAAAGTTGAATTCCAAAATGGTTGCGGAGGTTGTTGTTGCACTGTCGCCTGTTGTCATGTCCCCCCGGTGCCTGTAGTAGTGCTGTAAGAAGCCTCGATCCGGCGACCAAACCAACACCCTGTGCTCCATGTATACGCGCACTTTTAATCAAAATAACCGACATCCAAACGCGCGCCACTTTCGCCCAAAGGTGCGTGCGAGACCGAAATCAGGACCAACGCCGGATATACGCGGAGAATACGCCTCGGGATTAAACCGGTCATCCGTAATAGCCGTCGATAGTGGGTGAAAAAGCGAGCCTTGTCCGGCTAACGCTAACGCTAGCGGGCTAAGCTAAAACCGGAAGCGAGCAGCTGGCGCAGCACCGGAGTCGGAGTGAGTAGGAAGGCCGCGCGAGTGTGAGGTGGAGCGGGTTGCTTGCTACGCGACTCGGGAGGATTCCGTAGGCCTACGGTAACTACGAATTTCGCTTTAACAAAACATTAAAAGGGAAACATACAGGAAGAAAAACTCGGCTGGTTTGATAAACATGACAAAAAAATGTTTGTGTCCTAATTAAAGTCTTGCGTTTACGATTTTTAAACGGCAGAATTTTTTTTTTTGTTTCACGACATCATTTTTGCGCATTAAAAAAACGCCTCACGTCTTAAACCAGAGCATATACCAGAGAAAATCAGTGTACTATAAATATAATTTGTTATAATGTTTTTGTGTTTATATCCATCCAACTCCAGCTAGTTAGCTAATCAGTTCGTTTCCTCTCAGGCTCGTTTTCCGTCTTTCATCCGCAGCTAAATGATCAAACGGTGACCGCGCGCGCTACTTTAAGCGTCTCTCCTAATCCTGGCCTCTTAAGTAACTGATAACGCGACCCAAGTGTGAGATAGAGCAGGAGGCGGGAAGTTGTGGCCACCATCCCCTTGCACGTTTAAACACGCTTTGCATGTTAAACCTACTGTGCACTCCTTACTCTTTTAACATTTTAGGATTTAGCCCTTCATCTGCTTAAAGCACCTGCTTGACCAAGTGATTAAAACGGGTAGCTTTAAACAGAACCTCAGTGATCACTAATAAAATTTCAGAGAATCAAAGAAATTTTTTTTCTTTTTTTTTTTTCCTCATGCTTTTAGCATTGCATCGCGCTTTTCCTCCTCATTTCACATGACATACCTATCTTGATAATTATACAATTATAACCACACACTGGAAAAATACACCTTATTCAAAAAATTTTTTCTTAATACTAGGCATATGCATATACTCTAAATGCAGACACACATGCAACTTATCAGTGTTTATTAGTCTTTAATTAGATACACAAAAGTGACTAAGATTATCTCTCACACACACACAACCTGGTGTGGGTGTGGCTGATGTCTGATTAATTATTATTCAGATTAAACAGACACTTTCTCTGAGTCTTATAATTGGAAACAGTGTGATATGGAAATAAATCATGAAGATTAGTGAAGATTATTAAGACCCAATTAAAATTTTTCACAGGATGCCTCATACATTTTTATCCAAAGTGGACAAGAGTTCTGAGAGATCAGCTCTGGTTATTTGACTTCCTATTAACAGAGGTAGCTTCCTCAAATAGTTATGATAATTAGTACTTTTATAGTAAAGACTATACACTCTGAGAAGTGAAGTAGTAAATTGTACCTTTCCTGGTCACTGGAATGGTTATATATATATATATATATATATATATATATATATATATATATATATATATATATATATATATATATATATATACTACATGCATTTCATGCCCACAAGATACTAAGGGTGCTGTTTAGCACCCCTTGTTCTGAGAGTGTGTTCCCTACTGTATAATCCTTGTGTGAAAACAGAATGCTCTTACATGTGCTTTACGAGAAAATTTCTAACCAGATATTTTTCTGCCAGCTGATGTTTCAGAGCGTTTCAGCCCTGGGATGTATGAAGGGAAACACATTCACTATTCGGAGGTGGACCACAAGCCTCTGTGTTCATATAGCCCAAAGCTCTGCAAACAGCGCCGGCTTAACGGCTACGCTTTCTGCATTCGGCATGTTTTGGAGGACCGGAGCGCCCCTTTCAGGCAGTGTGAATATGTAGCCAAGTACAACAGCCAACGCTGCACCAACCCCATCCCCAAGACCCAAGACCGCAAGTAAGTCTGTGTTACATATTATAGAAATGTATTAAATGTATGTCTATTTTTAATTATACTTATGTTCATTTTTTTAAATCAGATTTTGCAGCAGTCACCTGCAAGTTATGGGTGTCCTGCCAAAGAAAGAGAGAAAGAAGAAGCAAGACACTCTTGAATCTCTGGCCCTTAACATCACTGTGCCCTCTCTGGCTCTGAAAGCTCCTAATGACCTGGACCACTTACTCCCATCTTCACCCTCTTCACTTACTCGCCTGCTCCCGTTGGACCCCTATGCCTTCTTCAGGGTTGATAAGGTGAAGAAAGAATGCCCTAACTTGGGGAAGAAAGTCACAAACCGCTCATTTAATCCTAAACAGAAACATAAAGATCACGCCGTGGCCCCAGCCATCTCCCCACATTCCACCTCTCTTCTTTCTCAACAGGCTATAGGACCTCCCCAAGCTCCTTTAGTATCCAAATCCCCTCTTATATCCATCTCACAACATTCAAAACCTAAATCAGGGCCAATATGCACAACAGCTTCTACTCATCCTGGTCATCACACCTTGACCACCACCAATCCCAAGCCAGAGATACATCCAGAGCTTGTTCTCGCCAAGAAAGTTGTACCTCCAATTCTAAGCAGCGCAAGCATGCTTATGGGCACAGCAAAGGATCCGAGAGCACCAGTTCAACATCAGGCTCCATGTTTGCTGCAGCTTCACAGGCTGATGGAGCAACAGAGAAGAAAGCATGAAGATCTGAGGCCTCATTTCGGTGTGTAACTACTGATTTGTAGTCTGTATTAGATGTCTTAAGTGGCCTTTAAGCTTTACTAACTGTTTCTGTTGCAGAGCTGGACTGGTCCGAGGACAGCGGAGAGGAGGAAGAGAGTCCGGTGGAGAAAGTGACATTATCTAAGTATCAGAGCCCACAGGACAAAAGGTGTGTGGTAGAGTGGAAATTTTACTTTAGATGAGGCAGTGAGAGCTGAACATGGTATTCGATGGGAGGGGTAAAATCTAATATTTATCAGTAGCTCAATAATGAAACTATTAGGGCAGATCAGTGCATTACATCAAGGTCTATCAAAACTTACACTCACACACATACACAATTAAAGACAGATAGGCTGCTGCATTTGTGATTACTAAAAAGGCCATAATGGCCTTCTAGCTTCATGCCATTTTTTCCTCTGAATACCACACATGGAAAACAGAAAATGTATAACCTTTTTATTCAACCAGCTCACAGTTCTGTCATCTGTCCTTTTGGGTGTTCATTGCACCATGACTGTATTTCACATGCACCTTCCCAATCACTGCTAATGACGTGCTACAGCTGTGTCAGCAAAGTGGGCTGAAAAAATATCTGCCCAAATCTAGTGAGCGTTTCACCAGACATGACTTGTCACTGATAGGCTGCATGAAGAGGCTACAGTCTGGGCTAGAGAGAAATCAGCCCCAGCCTCACTTCTTCATACCATTCTGTGCAATTTCCTTATGACCACTGGTGGCGCTGTTGCGCTTGTTTCCATAAAATGTCCAAAATAATCCACCTCATTAATGGCAAATAATGTGATGTAGATGGCAAAAATGAAACCTTATTTTTTACAAAAACCTTATAGTGATGAAGGGAATGGGAGGACAGCTATTTATACCAGTCATCCTTATAGATAGGCAGTCGAATGTCTGATATGAAGAGGCAAAGGAACCATTGTGGTGTCAAAACATATCGATAAACAAAGTGCAGACACAGTGACAATGATTTTAGTCCAGTCAAGGAAATCACCATTTTCTATATTTTTGTATGAAGCTTGATAGACTTGTGAAATATAACGATGTATGTGATGTTTACTCTGATTATATTATATTACAAACCCTGCTAGCCTTTATGCATTTCTGTGTTGGAGCACCGCAATCTAACATTGGAGTACTCCAATATGAGGTATCATTCATGGAATATGGAATAAAATAGGAGATGAGCCAACCAGCATATTAATCTGGAAGGATTTGCACAAGTTTTTTTAATTCTTCAGTATTAACTGACACCACCTGGAAGCCCTGCCCCCTTCCTGTCATCTCACATTAGTAATGACTCCTGCTTGAAAGATGCACTAACACCCTTGCTTTCTGTCATGGTAAATGGGGAATATGTATGTAATGAATATGTAATGTTGAAACGACTAAAAATCCACAACCCGTCTGAGTTTTTGCGATTGCCGCTGCCAGCAAGCAGTTCCCAGACTGCACAGCTGGTAATATTATTACACCCTCCCCTTCTCTTCATAAACCTGAAATGGTGGAAATGCTCGTTTTTCTTTTTTTTTTTCCCCCTCTAGGCTAGCGTTTCTAGATGGTTAAATCATTTTTAAAATCGTAAATCGTGACCAGGGAAAAATCAATATCTCATAAGTGTAAAGGTTGAGTTTTTGACATATTAAGGTTAACAAATGACTTATTTAAAAAGCTTGTTTGTTATATTTAAACAGCCTCTGAGATATGCTAATCTGTATCTAATCTGTGTTTATTCTGTACGACAGTTCTATTGGTTCTGGTTCCCGTGGGGAACGGCTGGCGGGGCTTTGCGGATATTTGAGACAAAGATACAGACAAATGCATAGGGAGGAAAGAGGCTTCAGGAGAGAGAGGAAGTCCCAGCACACTCTCCGCAAAGCTTTGCTTCAGGCGGCCACACACGACCCTGATTACACTGCTCAATTAATTCAGCAGCGTCATACTGAAATTTCAGCAACCTCAAGGTAAATACACAGCCACGAGCACTCGATGACTTCAGGGTTTAATATGTAAATGTGTCCTATTTATTAATCCAAGACACTACAGGTGAATAAGATGTTTTGTTTTTTAAAGTAGATATCACAATCAATATTGGCCAGGTGGTTTGCACTGTAACTTTAAGTGTTTATTTTTTCATTTATTTATGCAAATAGTGCATCATCTAAATATATATGCATATATTTGCATACTTGATAAAATCAAGTCTTTTGATGTTGTCAGAATTAAAATATTTATTTCACTTTGAAGACGCTGTCAGGAGGAAGATGTTTACAGAAAAGCATGTTGGAATTATTTTTTTTGTTTATTCAAAGAAATACCATGCATTCTTATAAAAAATGAATTAAGCAGACATAAATCTAGTGTGAAAACAATCCAAGGCATTTGGGGAAATTCATTTGTAATATCCTTCTAATTAGGAGTAATATCCTTCAAATTTTTTAAATGTTATAAATGCAGGCCATCTAGAAACAGATTTTTGGTTCTGAATACTGAAAAACCTTACTTTGAGAAAATAGTTTTAAAAATATAATGTGGATTTAATGTGTTTCTGCTCTAGTTAGTGGGGGTTTATAAGGTTTTTAAAGGAAAATTGAAATGTATATCATAATGACAAATAAATTGACTAATTAAATTGAATATATTTTTGAAAAGCTTGTTTTCAGATATATAAGATATGACGCATGTGGACAAAAGCTGTAAAATAACCATTTTTCTGTTGAGTTTGCTATTTTTACTACTACAGAGCACTTTAAGAAGAGACATGTTATGGATGCAGTTTATGCAAAAATCTTAAATATTAAAAGCTATGGAGTTTCTCAGTTATTTTGAAATGTTTAATAATACTATAATACACGCATTAAATATGTGACTCATCTTCAGTGTCAGTGAAGATAAATGTGTTGCTCATTGGATGTGTCTGTTTTGCTATACAGTACTGCAGGCAGCTCAGACTCAGGACTGTGCGTGGCCCAGGTTAACGGCAAAGCCTGCACTAATCACTCCTTGCCTTTCACCAGACACTGCCTCCAGCGTATCCTTTCAAAGATGTCCTCCTGGCTGATGCGCGGCCATGTCAAAGGGCGGACAGAAAGGGCTGTCATGCAGGGCCTCACACTGACTATTCATCAGCTAAAATTATAGCAACAGATACTGCATGTGAAATAGAAGTCGAGAGAAAATTCTGCAATTAGCAACTCCCGCAAAATGTTATTATTATTATTATTATTAATCATTGTAGATCAAGCACTAATTTAACTCTGAATGGGCTTTGCCAGGCGACAAACAAACCAACAAGGAATCCGCTCCTTTTACTTCAGCCAGGGAGAGAATATGACAAGTGAAGTGTGAAGGAGGGGGAATTATTTGCCAGTGGCGGAGAGCAGCAACTATAAACAAAAATATGGCACATCTGTCACCATATGTACAAGAAATGATTGTTTAAATGATGGATAGAAAGAAACAATAATGATATCAGTAGCCACTTGCTGACTGCTCAGCTGTATATAATGTATATTTTATTTGTACTTGTTTTATTTAATTGTAGGACTCCTAGTCGTGTATACACCTATTCACGCTCGTGCTCATACTAGCATATTTTGGAGCCATTCACATTTATTATAAAAACGAATTGCAATTCCAGTTTGCTACCAGACAGCGAGAGCTGCACATTTGTATACTGACAGTTACAACAAATATAAGGCCAAGGGCCATGCCTACCACTTGGGACAGTCCTGGGATGATGTGTATATACTACAGTGTATTACAGTGTTATTGTGTGTATATTAGTGTTTTGTGTTGTATACTGTGTTGGTCCTTAATGATGTTGCTC
>CM040976.1:27605536-27637488 GCA_022985145.1 Pangasius djambal | reverse complement strand
TTTTTTTTTTTTTTTTTTTTTTTTTTTTTTTTTTTTTTTTTTTTTTTTTTTTTTTTTGGCTCTGACCCTCTGATAAGCACAATTGGATCAGACTATAAGATCCTACAGTCTGAATCTATTCAGTAACTGTCTATTCAAACTATCATGAACATAGAGAGAAATTGGGACAGCATGTTTTTTATAAATCATTTTAAAGGGGCAGTTTGTGATTTTTGTAAGGGTTCCTAGACCCATAATAATCAAATAATTTCAAAGATAAATTAGAAGCACTGACAGTTGCAGTAGGACCTTCCAATGGATCTTGTTTGTTTTTTTCATTTCAGGCTTTTCTCTATATTTTTTTCGGCCCAGAATTTAGCTCTGCCTTCACCAAAACCAGACAAATGGGTCTGTTTTACAATGGCCCCATGACAACTTCCCACATGTAGCTGTGTGGTTCCTAGTGGCATTTTATAGATTACTCAGAGGTGGTGGAGTCAGTAGTTTGGAAGGGGAAGGTGAATCTGAATAAGTAACAACAGGAAATAAGTTGTCTTGTCTTGAGCTCATTAATAAAGGAAAAATTATTAGCACAGATGACGATGCTGTGGTGGTATATGAGGAATAAATCATTTCAGAACATGCTACTATTGGGAAATAATCAGCTCCGCTGTGGTAACACACCACCCCATCATTAATTATTTGCCCATAACAGCACCCCTATTGTGTTTTACTTGAAATTTTCTTCAAATGCACCAAAATTACAAACTGCTCCTTTTATTCTACTTGTTGAACTTTTGGGTCCAGAAAGAGATCAGAATTATTCAACACTATAGTACTTTTTAAAGTACTGTAGTGTACTTTATAGTGTACTCTGGTCATTCATTCATTCAAATCATGACTCTGACCAGAATGAAGTGGTAACTGAAGATGAACGAACGAATTATTGTATTTAAGCACACACTGTAGATAGTGAATAAGTAAGCTAATCCTCAGCTATGTCTTTTAGTATGTTTTAGTATACAGTATGTTTACAGTATGGGTGAAGTATATGTGGGTCACATGTACTCTCTGGCACATGGAGCAGGATAACTTCCTTCGTGGTGACGTCAGCCGCAGAACGTATCATCACCAGCAGCAGCTGCAGCAACGCCGGCGGCTGAAGAAGGCCAAACTTCCGGCACTGAGCAAAAAACACAAGAAGAAGGGCAGAAGAGGAGCAGTACGCCGACCTCAGAAACCCATCCCCCCTGCACTGCCCCAGGGTAACCTGGGAATGCCATCTGTCCTGTGCCTACCGACACAACCCACTGGGATGAGGTAATACTCTGTGTGAGTTTGTGTGTCTGTGTTTGTATGTTTGGTGTGTACCTCATTGCCCAAATTTCTTTATATTGACAGGAGTCCCTTGACCCCTGATCTGAGTGCTGATGAGCTTCCGGATGACATCACTAGTGACATCAGTGACATTCCTCATGACCTGGAGCTGAATCAGGAAGATTTCTCAGACGTTCTGTCCCGATTCCCAGACGACCTGCAAGACTTTGATCTGTTTGAAGGTAGCAAAATTGTGCATTTTTTGCTATTGCAGACAATAGCAAATCATCTTTTAAAGTTCTTGTAAAAGAATTCTTTGGTCGTGAGTTGAGATCAGCAGTAACTATGTAACATGCTCTCTGGCAGGAAATTTAGTGCCACTGTGACGGAAGACAGTCAGTGGCAAAGTTATGGCAGTGTCAAAAATGTTTTGTTTAAAATCTGTGAGTGTGACCATGGCTGCAATTAATTTTTTCACCATAATAACGATATTTATTTTTTTTGTTTTTGATCACAGGTAAGCAAAGTGAGCTCTTACCTACGTCAGAGGAAGCTGAGGAGCTGGTGCGGGTCCTGCAGGACATGGGGTCCTACCCAGAATCCCTGGCATGCCTGAGCAGTATAGCTGAGCTCGGTCCAGTGGAGGGCTCAGACTGCTGCGGGATGGAGGGAGGCGTCATGGACCTGCTCGGTGCTCGTCTGTCAGCTGAGACCCTGTCCAGTCTGGAGCTGGACCCTAGCCTGCTTCCTACTACAGAGGACACCTTCCCCCCTTCCCCACGTTCCCCCTCTTCTTCCATAAATCACCTGAGGGACAGCATACGTCCACAGAGGCGTCACTTAGCACACACTGATGACTCCAAAGATGATCTAGTGGACGAGGATGTGTCCCATGGCTCCTGGGGCGTCCTCACTCTGCCTCTCAGCGATTCGACTCAACTCCACAATCTCATCACCTCAGATGGCCTGCTCATGTCCACAGCATTGTCCACACCACCGACTCCCATGCCAACAGCCCCTTGCCAACCCACCGCCACACTTTCCGCCCTACCCGAGAGCAGCCTGACCATCCCAGTCACGTCCTCTTCCTCTTCCTCACCCCGGGTGGACTTCCTGTTCCCAGGGCAGCTCAGACACACACTCCCCTCTCTGTTCAGCCACTGCGGAATTCCTGCTGACCTGCAGCCTCACCACAGCGCTCCAGCGCCCACTATGGACCAGACCTGAGAGGCCATCTGGAACAATTACAAGTGCACATCTCTTAGTATTCAGGGAAGGTTTTCATTTTATAACTTGCATGGGTTCTTCGGCTTAACTACTCTACTACTCTATCTTCCCATATCCTGATGGGTTTTTTTTTTTTTTTTGTCACTTGCACACCCCAGAGCAATAAGGAAACCCCACAAGCAAGAGTATATGGCACGCTTATTTTCTATGACAGATAAATTAGATGGATTTTAGCCATGGATGCACACCACTTGTATTCTTATATATGCATATTTAATATATTTATAGAGTAGTGATGTGCACATCTAGTTTTATTGATGAGTCCAAATGTGTGGTTTACTGGTGGAAATGTGGTTACTCGTCTAGAAATAATATGGAATGGTTATATGATGGAAGAAAACAATGGCACGAAAGATGTCACAGATGTATCAGTTGTCCCCTCCCGTCCTGTAACGATTAAAGTGGTAATATCGGCGGCTGGTGTTTGTGCTTTTCGTAGCTGTTCTGCTGTTGGGTTCTGCTTTTTAGTGTCAAGTGCCAAGAAAGCTATGTAAAACTTTCATAATCAGTGTGCTGCAAATCAATAGTGTCCTTTGAAGAAGAGCTATAGATATGCTTAAAATGTCTTTGTTATGAACATCTCATTCTGTATATGTAATGTAACACTGATGCCAGGAATCCATATTTTCTGGCTTTCATGTTTGCAGTTAATTTTTGGAAGACGTTTTGTCAATTGTGTCATGGATAATAGCTCGGTAATGCTCGCATCATCTCAAGGCCTCTGTAAGAATGGATTGTATTAATTATCTTCACAGTAACATCACACCAATCTCATATTGTCACATCACATGAATCTTCAGTCAAAGGCAAGTTGGTGTCTGATGAGAACAGCGAAAAAGTGTGTTTGAGCTGAGCAGGCCTGCCAGTGTAATAGATAATGCTGCATACATCAGTGTCAATAACAGTATATTATTCCTGCGCAAACAGAGAAGCTGGGGTCGGTATTTTTTTTGTACTTGTATTCGCTGAATGTATTGAATGATGGAAGGATTTGTTAATTATAACCTAATAGAATTTTATCTCCCCCTCTGCTTTGTGTCTTGACCTGTCTACTTTTTGTTACTAAAGTGTGTGGATGTGGGTATGTGGTAAACACAGATGTATCAGATTTTTTTTGTTTGTTTGTTTTATCAGAAATGCGTAAATTAAATCTGCTATGACTATTAGACAATGTCTGTTTTTTTGTTGACAGGCAATGCTAGTAGCATGATTTATATACAGTAGTATCTATATATAGAATGACATCATGGATAGTTTATTTAAAGCCATTCCTAAAAATAATTAATCAGTCTATTTTCGGATTGTTAGAACTTCAGAGCACCAGGAAAAGTCACTCCAAAAGAACTTGATTAAATTTAAACAAAAAAAAAATTTGACTAGAACATCAGTTAGTCCAAAAACATGAAATGTTTGCTTTTTTTTCAATTTTCTTTTTATTTATTATTTAATTTAGGAATAATAGATATTCCATCTAGCATCTTTAAGTGTTCTTCAGCTTGTGCCTCTGGGGGAACCCATATGTGCAGTTGCACTCAAAATTATTCAACCCCCCAATTTGAGCTTACTACTAATAGTTAAAAAAAAAAAAATAATAATAATAATTCTCTCTGCAGAAGTCCATGTGCAAAACGATTCAACCCTCAAAGTCAGTATCTTATGAAACATCCTTTACACATTCTAACTCCCAATAAATTTTTCCGATAGGTGCTCACAAGCTTCAGACCCCATTCCTTGTGTGCAAAAGCTTCTAGGTCGTTAATGATCCTTGGTTTCTGTGCAGTCACAACTTTATGTAAACCCCACCAAAAAATTTAAATAGGACTTAAATCCGGGTACTGACATGGCCACTCAAGGACATTCCAGGACCGAGCCCTGAACCAAGCTTTGGTTAACCTGGATGTATGCTTGGGATCATTGTCTTGCTGGAAAGTCCAGTGATGAGATGGTGTTCTTTTTGTCATAAGCCTTGCCTTCTTTACGCCAGAAATACCACTGATCCATGGGTCAAAACAGTTTCATCACGCTATAAAACTGTCTCCCAGAACTCCACATATCTATCCAAAGTCCTTCTTCCATATTCAAGTCGACTTTTTATGTGCTTGTTGGTCAAGAGTGGAGTGTGGCGAGATACCCATGCATGAAGTCCTTGACTTGTTTAGTGGTGTTCTTATAGTGTTCACTGATACTTTTCTTCCTGCCATCACCAGGCCATAATGAAAGTCTTTGGCAGTAATTGTCCTGTTCTAACATTTTGCTCTTTCTTCCACTCTCAGGTAGGTTTCCTACTGTACCATAAGTTTTCAACTTCCCTATGATGATGCTGCCAAATGTGTCTCTTGGAACTTTAAATGTCTGGGATATCTTCTTGTAGCCATTGTCTTTTTGGTGTAATGAAACAGTTTCTTCAGGCTTTTGTTGGCACTCCTTTAGCTTTGCCATGTTTCTTATTGAGCTAGAACACATGCATGGGCAGGATTTATGTATATATGCATCACAGCTGAAGCAAATTAAGCGTGACTAAAGAGTTCCCGAAGGCTTATGCTGCATTCGAGGTGAAATTGCAACTTCTATTTCCACACCTATAACTGGTAAAAACCACCGAAAACGTCCCCCCACCTTGCAATTTCAGCTTGTCAACTTTGAGTTGTCTTCTCAACTACCACTTCCTTCCCTGTTTACAAGGTTACATCAAATCAACATGACTGTGCACTCTGTGAACAGTGTAAACCTCTTCTCTACATTTAAATTAGTTTATAGCAGTCTTGGCTTTAGATCAATAAATATACAGACAGAGTACTTGGTTAAATCTATAACATTGACCATACTAATCATGTTTTGAGAAGGTAATCATCAACATAAGGGTTATCACTAACGTAATCTGGCTAGGTTGTTACTACCAACAGAATAAAATAGAAAAGTACCAATAGCCACCCAGGACTGTACCTGTAAAAGTGCAGTTAAAGTAGCTTTTTTGAGCTATGATGCTCTGACAAGGCAAAGAAAAGACACGTTTTTGTGGAGGCATCCATGTTTTTTCCACGTCACACGTTGAACGTGCCACGGTGGGAAATGGTGTCATTACAGCCTGCAAATGACCCTTTACAAGGCACCATGAACGCAGAATTAAATGTGTTTTAGCACAAATTTGTAGCATTACGAACATGGAGGAAACCCACAAAGACACAGGTCTGAAACTTTCAGCCAGTAATTCAAGTTCAGAATAAATTTCACTCACAATAAAGTATTTTTTTCAGTTAAAACCTATTATCCATTTATATGAGATAAATACATACTAAATCGGAATGGGGGTGTATACGTTATCATATATACGTATGTCAAGAATCTACACAAAATATCCCATAATATTGAAGTGGGATCAATATAATTATAAATATTTATATAAAACAAAATTATTTATGTATTCACCCCCATTTCTGTGAAACAACTGAATTAGTTGTGGTGGAAACCAGATTCTATTTGAACTCACATAGCCATATGAAATCCTGTTTGGAGTTTGCCAAAAGGCATATTGGGAGATTCAGCAAACCCTGAGTCTGTGGTCTGATAAGAAGTTGGCACAAAGAACTACATTTGGTGAAATCCCTTTGCTGCTTATCACCGTGAGAACACCATCCTCACAGTGACACATGGTGGTGGTAGCATCATGTTGTGGGGATACTTTTCATCAGCAGGGACTGGGAAAGTGGTCAGGGTTGAGGGCAAAATGGATGGTGCCAAATACAGGGAAATCCTAGAAGGAAACCTGTTCCAGTCTGCAAGAGACTTGAGACTTGCGTTCCAATAGGACAATTACCCTAAACATACTGACCTACACCTACAGCAGAGTCATTCAAAACCTGTAAAGTTTTGTTGTTAAGATTTTAAGTCACATAGTCTTACACTGGCAGGATCTTTCTCCACGGTGAGCAAATGTCATTAATTACTTCATCTGTATTTGCATGTTTTTAATACTTCTGCACTTGTATAGTATAAATTAGACTTGGAGGTAGATTGTGCTTACCACTCATTAGGGCCTACCTTCAGATTTCTGTAAAGCTGCTTTGTGACAATGTCTATTTTTAAAAGCGCTATACAAATAAAATTAAAATGAAACTTGAGAGCTAAAATTGTCTCTTTGAATAAGACTGGGAAAATGAGTGGAACTCATTAAATTTAGTTCTTCAAAGCACTATACAGAGGTGAAATTGCATTACTCAGATAACAGTCCATTAGAAAGACAATTGAACTTTCACCAATTTGAGTCTATGTGCAACATACGTTTCAGCAGATATTCTTTTTAGAATAAATTTGTCTCACACTGTATTAGACTTCTAACAAACATTTTGTGTGTACGTGTTGTGGAGGGTTCATTAGTGTGTGAGCTAGAGAGAGAAGCTGTCTTTCTCCCTTTCTCTTTGCATGAAATCTTTATACGTGCTCTATTTTATACGTAATATAAATCTGAACGTTGCATATTGATTTTGAACTTTAATGTTGACGACACAAAGTATGTATATATTTGCAACTTGGGCTGAAGATAAACATGGTTTCACTGGTGGTAGAATACAAGTGAAAAATGCATGCAAATATTTTTAAGACTGTATTCACTAAAGGCATTTTGAGTCAAGATAACAGAGAAATAGATTTACAGTTTGGTCCACATACAGCACTGTTGTGCTAACTGTGTGAAGTATTTTGGAAAAAAAAATGAACTTGGTAGTGACTAAAGTTTGTTAGTGATTTCAAAACCTGTAATAAAAGGAACCACGAAAAATACCTGCTTCAAATGAGCTCATTAGTTCGCCCATCTTAGCTTATTTATAAAATGTTATTTTTAGGAAGAAATTTATTGTAGTGCTTAGACTGGTGAAACTGTGGAAAAAAGCTTTTGCAAAAAATAAATAAATAAATAGAGAGAGAGAACTGAGCTGGTATTAAACATGCGACAGGCAGGTATTATTACATCATAAAATATAAAAGCCTATCATACTCCAATATGCAAATGCGTGCCACGCAGAATGTTGCTTACCTTCTGTTTTACCAAAGGACGAGAGTGGATGAGTTCAGGGTTGGGGGTGTTTGTGAATTGCATATTCATATACATCTGGATTTCATAAAGAGAATAAAAGTTTGTCTTAACCTGCTGCCCTTTTCTGTTGTCCAACAACATTTTTTTTTGTAGAACTACTATATAAAAATATATTGTACCAGCCTCCAAAAAAGGCACTGCCTCAGACTAGTGAAATTATTTTCTCCATTACATGTGCTATTATGGAAATAATTTGCAGCAATCGTGGTATAATTTGCAACAATTTGCTATGGAAATTGAAAGGGCTAAGACGCTCCTACTTTGTCGGGTATATTTTTACCTTGAGGGCCTGCCTTTATCCGACTTCACCCTTTATCGTTATAAATAAGTGTGTAGAAAAAATGAGTTCAGGTTCTTGATTTCAGATGTACCCAAACTTTAATATCCTTGTAGCAGGGACTACTGACCACATTTTACATGTTTAGGGCAAGGCTGCATTTGCATAATATTTCATTTGTTCCTTGGGGCAAAATGAATGGGCACACAGCTTTCCTATACTGTAGTGTATAACATACAAAGGATTAATCAGAATATCAACACTATAATAATTTAAATAACATTAGCTAGATGTGAATCGTTAAAGGAAAACTCCACCTTGAGACACATAAAATATGATTATTCATAAATATTTGGGATGTGCTTAGTGACTCTGGTGATAATGTATTAGCCGGTGCTGTATTTATGTTATTTACGTCACAGGAGGACACTGCTAGTGCAGTTACAGTGGCGTTCAATAGAAGAACATTTTTGATCATTCTTATATACAAGGAATAACAGTCAGATTTCGCTGTTAGCTCTTATTTTCCATTAGCTTTCAATGTCATATTAATGAGAACTCCAATGTAGAAGTAGTACAGATGGCAAATATTGGACTCAAAGTTTAAGAATGTAATACAGCTATACGATGCAATTGTGCTGAGTTACAGCAGAGACTGGGCTTGGCTAATTAGTGATCTATGAGATAACACACACAATGGCGTTGATCGAGTGTACAGAGTGTACAGATGAAGAGGTGAGAGAACTGGACTGACTAAAGAACTAAAGCACTGCTGCATCTGTCTCTTTAGGCAGAGATGAATTCAGGGATGGGCGATATGGAAAAAATATCATCACGATTCTCAAAGGCATTTCTATGAAACATGATATGTATGATGATATATCGGTTTGAGAACAATTTCCCAGCAATACAGTACTGTTGCTTTAAAAAAAAACAGTTTGAGGATTAATTTTCATATTTAAAAAAATTTATTTATGACAAATAAATAAATATTTGATATTGAAAAGGAGAAAGGTTTGTAAAAATCTGCAATTTTTTTTCTTTAACATTTTACAATTTTAAAGATGACATAAATATCAATATCATATCAGATGCTTCCAGTCAAATTTGTAATAATTAAAAAAAAAACATATATCACAATATCCATGATATCTCTGAAAAGCATATTGTGGGCATTGTGTGTAATTCCCACTTGTGCCAAGATCAGCGGGTTAAGCGGCATTGTGGATAATGTAGGAAACTGTTAGCCTAAAGTGAAAATAGACCACTTCTTGTCGATGAAAGAAGTTTAAACTAAAAAAAAAATCAATCTATTGCACAACTGAGGATGAGATATTGATTATAAATATTGATATGCAAGTTATTCTGGGTAGATTTTTTTCCTTTATGCCTGCATGAATTGCATGGTGTAATAGACCTCCCAGAGATCAGAAGTGGGTGTCAGCTGGGGTGGCAAGGCTTATTTCAGGGGTGGCAGCTGTCCCCATGTGCGGCTCAGTGGCCACGCCCCTGACCTTCACTCTGATCAGAAATGTTCAACAGCCTGAAGTGGTGGTATACATGACACAAACAGCAGAGGGCGCCAGAGTGTTGCGCGTGCACGCGTTAAACAGGCCTCGTACCTAAGAATAAGTCAACTTGTGGCGTGGCGAACCGGTAGGTGGTTCAAATCGTTAACAGACAGAGCATGTAGAGCCCGAGCTGAACCCCCACACCGAGTCCACGCGTGTGTGGGAGTGATGAAGGCTCGCTTACTCGTGAGTAATAATGCGATAAGCGGCGGGAACTTCGATGATGGCGGTAATGATGCAAAGCTGCTTTCCGTCATTAGAGCACGCGCGGGGGTGTGAGAGCGCTCACGGATTGGCTCAGGCGTTACCTAGCAACGCGCTCTCTCTCGCGCTGTACTGTGTCGCGCGCTCCGAGCTGCGCCGCTGGTGCTATTTCGGTGCTGCGCTCTCCGTCTGCTGAAACATTCATGGCGCGGCCATTTCCATTTCCATCCACTCAAACCAGCAGCCTCTTTAACGGCTTGTGCTCGGTTCAGAAGAGAAAAAGCAGCCCAGTGCCCCGGTCCGCCTTCAGCACCGACCGAGCGGCTGATAAATGGCGCGCCGAGTCCCGGGGGCCAGGCGAAGCTAATCACGCGCTCTCCTCCAGAGCCTCCCTGATTCACTCTAATGTAATGAGTGTAATGATGACCATGTCCAAGACCTGTGTGTGTGTGTGTGTGTGTGAGAGAGAGAGAGAGAGAGAATATGTGTGTGTGTATATGTGTGTGAGAGAGAGTGTGTGAGAGAGAGTTCTTTCTTTTGAGAAAAATAGCAGCTTCTTTTGAAGAAATGTTGTGTGTGTGTGTGCGTGTGCGCGTGAGAGAGAATGCGTGTGTGTGTATATGTGTGAGAGAGAGAGTTCTTTCTTTTGAGAAAAGTAACAGCTTTTATTTGAAGAAATGTGTGTGTGTGTGTGTGTGTGTGTGTGTGTGTGTGTGTGTGTGATTTATCTTTTTATGGGGACCACAGGTCTTTAGAATGATAGAACAATTTTAACCTTTTAATGTTGATTAAACGTTAATTATTTTAACAATTAAATGATTAATGTTGATTAATTCTTTCAGGAAAATAGAAGCTTTTATTTGAAGAAATGTGTGTGTGTGTGTGTGTGTGTGTGAAAGCAAGAGAGAAAGACACACACACACACACACACACACACACACACACCCACATAAGGAAAGAAGTGTATTGGTGTCAGAATGACATTTGGCTTTATTACCACTGCTTGTTTTTCATTTTATTTTCTTTTTTAAAGAGAAACTGCAGCCTTTATTTTAA
This sequence comes from Pangasius djambal, assembly GCA_022985145.1. Lineage (NCBI taxonomy): Eukaryota > Metazoa > Chordata > Actinopteri > Siluriformes > Pangasiidae > Pangasius > Pangasius djambal. Next base: position 27,626,708 of record CM040976.1, on the reverse strand, counting down.
GAAATGTGATTTGTGTGTGTGTGTGTGTGTGTATGTGTGTGTGCGACTGTCTGTGTGTGTTTGTGAGAGAGAGATACTGAGAGAATCAGAGACTGTGTGTATTTTTATGCAAGGAAAAAAGATGGAGCAGTGTGTCTGACTGTGTGTGAGGGAGAGTATATATGAGAGTCACAGAGATTGAGCTGAACTGTGTGTGCCCGTGTGTGTAGGAGGGGCATGTTTTTAGATCTTAGTCAGGACCAAATGTCCCCACAAGGAGATGGATATCTGACAGTAGTGCCTTTGTGGGACATTTGGCTGGAAAACTGCCTTTTTTTTTTTTTTTTAAAACCAAAATCTGCAGAAAAATGGTCCCTTTGGTTACTGAGGTCAAGATTATGGTTAAATGTAGTTGTAGACATGGCATTAATTAATTATTAATAATTGTCAGTGGACAGTCCTTACAAGGATAGTAAGACAAACGTGTGTGTGTGTGTTTATAGGGAACAAATAGGAATATGTGCCAGTTTTGACCTTTTAATCTAGTGGTGACATTTGGCTGGCATTTCTTTTTCTTTCTTTCTTTCTTTCTTTCTTTCTTTCTTTCTTTAAGACATATGGTGTTTGTGCATGAAAGAGACCGAGAGAAACAAACTGTGTGTATTTTTGTGCAAGGAGAAATGCATCGGTACGGTGTGTGTGAAGGAGAGTCTACGTAAGAGAGTGAAAGCGATTGCATGTGTGTGTTGTGGATTTTCTGTGTGTGTGTGTGTGTGTGTGAGCTAGAGAGAGAAAGAGAGAATCTGTCTCTCAATTTCTCTTCTTATCTCTAAAGTCTGTATGTGAGACCATAAAAGAGAAGGTAGACAGAAAGAAGGGGTGTGTGTGTGTGTGTGTGTGTGAGAACACCAGGATAAACTGACATCTGTAACTGCAGAAGCTGCAGGACTGCTGTGTACAGTGCATCAGACAGAGAGTGGAGAAGGTTATAATACCAGAGCTTCGAAAAGAAAAATCACATTTACCATCAAAACCATGTCAGAATGTCTGAAAAGACTCCCGAGAATCAGTGAGGTCTTTAAACATAACAGACAACCTGAAATCCATCTTTTTTTTCTTTTTTTTTAACCTTGTTAGTTAATGTCCTGGGTCATATTGGTCATCTTTTAATTTTTGACGCTTCCATGGATGCACAGGTGTGTGTGTATGTGTGTGTGTGTGTGTGTGTCCTCATGGGTTTCCTCCATGTTCTCTGCTTTCCTCCCACTTGTAAAACACATGCCAGTTGGTGGATTGCCTTCTCTAAATTGCCCCTAAGTGTGAGTGAATGTGTGTGCATGGTGCCCTGTTGGTCCCGGTTCACACCCAGTGTTCCTGGGATATACCCTGGACTCAGTGTGAGCCTTTTACCCTGAGCAGCTAAAATGATTACTGAAGATGAATGGATGAATCAGAATATATTAGAATGAGGTTTATATATATATATATATATATATATATTTGAAGTGAAGTGACATGTGGCCAAGTATGGTGACCCATACTCGGAATTTGTGCTCTGCATTTAACCCATCCAAGTGCACACACACAGTAGTGAACACACACACACACACACACACACACCCGGAGCAGTGGGCAGCCTTTTTTGCTGCGGCGCCCGGGGAGCAGTTGGGGGTTCGGTGCCTTGCTCAAGGGTCTCACCTCAGTCATGGTATTGAGGGTGGAAGAGAGCGCTGGTCATTCACTCCCCCCACCTACAATCCCTGCTGGACCTGAGACTCGAACCCGCGACCTTCAGGTTCACCTTCGGGTTACAAGTCCTACTCTCTAACCATTAACCGTATATATATGTACACCCCTACAAACCTAGATATACATCATGATAAAATGTTGTGAAGATGAGTGCAACCTTTGACATATGCTAGGAGCCCAAACATACTATTTTTTAAATTTACATCTTATGCCATGTAATATCAATCCCTTTGAAAGCTGTGATATATCCAAAACCTTTATTTTTTTTTTTTTATTTGTACAAGAATTTTTCATACCCTTATTCCCATGGGTCAGAAAAGGGAAGCAGGGAAATGGAAATGGGACTTTATGAAAGATTTTCCCCAAATTCTCCCAACCCTTTGGCATTCTGTCTCTATGGTGATGATCATTGCTTACCCAGCATGCTCTTCACCTGCCACCCACACATCCATCCTGCCATCCAGAGCTTAATCTAGCACCTGTCTGTACCTGGGAAGATTCCAGGTTTAACAGTGCGCCCTCACTGTAGGCCATTTTTAAAAAAAATTATAATATATTCAGCATAACCTGAACCTGTACTTTGCAGTGTCCTTTAAAAGAGAAATCTCTCCTTTAAATTACCTCTAACATAAAAAGACGATTAAAAAAAACAGCATACATTCAGTTAAATTATTCCTCCACACCAGAACTGTTGCAGTCCACCCAGCTTATTTGTACAAGAGAGTTCATTTTGAAGCATTTATAATAAAAAGAACTCGGCTTTCCATGAGTAAGTGGTAACCCTTTCAAGAATGTGTTTTTTTTTTTTTAAATGCCATCATGCACACACTTAACACAAGTGCACACACATAACATGTATAACCTTAAATATTATCTGCACATATAGTGGTATACATTTGATTGTTTAAAAATCAACTACTGATGTGAGAAGAACATTTACATCTTACAATGGATATAAAAAGTCTACACACCCCTGTTAAAATTCCATGGCTTTTGCTGTAAGATGCGACTAAGAAAATGTCAGGAAAAGCCTACTAGAACAGCTGAACTTTATTTGGGGTTAATCAGAGGCACTTTAAATGATGGCAGGTGTGTACTGACTCCTATTTAACATGAGTTTGAATGTGATTGCTTAATTCTGAACACAGCCACATCCCCACTTATAAGAGGGTGTGCACACTTATGCAACCACATTATTTTGGTTTTTTATTTTTACTCACCCCCCTCAAAAAGATTTCAGTTTGTTTTTCAATTGAGTTGTACAGGTTATAGGTCACGTTAAAGATGGAAAAAGTTCTGAAATGATTTATCTTGGTCTCATTTTTTTTTTTACATCACCAGAAACCTGGCATTTTAACAGGGGTGTGTAGACTTTTTCAATCCACTGTATGTGTTTATTCCATTCTGTTAGGAAGCATAGGCCTAACAGGATTGAACTGATGAGTTATGATTAGTTATGAAATCAGCAAAATTAGTCATTGTGTTAGAATAATAGTTGACCTTGAACATATTTATAAATAGCTATATCTCACACATCTAAAAAAAAATCCATCTAATTTTGCATAACAGGATGGAACATACAGTATACGAGGTGAACACGTAAGCATGATAAAACAAATAAAACAAATGAAAATCATGAAAATGAGTTGATTTGTCAAATCAAAAATACTACATGCTAACAAGGTGGAAAGTAAATTTCCAAACAGACAAAAGACATGAATTAATACAGTTAAATATTCTTAAATAATAGTCATCAAAAAATGCCTTAAGGAGGGTAGTTGTGGCCTAATGGTTAGAGAGTTGGACATGTAACCTGAAGGTGAACCTGAAGGTTGTGGGTTTGAGTCTCAGGTCTGGCAGGGATTGTAGGTGGGGGGAGTGAATGACCAGTGCTCTCCTCCACCCTCAATACCATGACTGAGGTGAGACCCTTGAGCAAGGCACCAAACCCCCAACTGCTCCCTGTGTGTGTGTGTGTGCACTTGGGTAGGTTAAATGCAGAGCACAAATTCTGAGTATGGGTCACCATACTTGGTCACATGTCATATCACTTCACCTAAGTGGGAGATCAGGCTGTTTTATTAATTTTTACAGTATTGTATATTGTTTTGATAGAGTTTAACTCAAGAAAGGTACAAGTACCAAGTATTAATATATTATTTTTTAAATATAGACAAAGAACTGCACAGAAATAAAATATTTATAAGCAGTCAAAAACTACGCTTTATAGTTGTATTTGAAAAGGTTTTCTTCAGGGACAGAAACACCACAACACATTTCACCCCAAGAAATGTCACATTTAATAAGAAGCATACCGTTTCTCTCTTCTCAAAGTATAAAAGTGATTTAAAAAAATTATTATACTTATAAATTATAATTGTACAGTTATAATTTCTTATAACTGTGTGGAGATCGTTATGATTAGGATTATGTCAGACAAAGTGAAACATCTCAGGTAATTCCATGTTAAGGTTTAATATTAGACTTATGTATTTAAAGAGAGACAGTCCAGGTAGAAATAACAATTTTGACCACCTCAATCATATTTGGGAGAAATTGCTCCTATAGTATATTACATGTGTTCTCTTAAAACACCACATTATCTGAAACTTTTCAGCGTAAATCATATATCAATCATGCATCCCAAAGCATTTCTTCATAACATGGTGTCCATGTTAATTTCCTTTATAATCCTCATAAATCACACTAACTAGAACAGAAACACATTAAAGTGAATTGTATTTCTAATATCATTTTTCTCAATATCACTTTTTCTATATTCAGAAGCAAAAATCTCTGTTTCTAGATTCCTACGTCTCTGATTCCTATCATTATTTAAAATGACATTTCTCAAAATGTTGATTATTGTTGGATTGATTCATCTGGCAAAGACTGATTGTGATATCTATTGTTTAAAAAAAAAAATCCTATTCATCTGTAATGTCTTGCTAGTGTTTAGTTAAGAATGACAAAATGAGCAGTCATAAAATAAGAAACATTACAGGGAACGAACACAAAACGGAAAACAACATTTTTCAAAGCATGTAATTGAAAACACTAATAAAAATCACCCTACATTTTTCCAGTGTGAAAACCATATTTTAAAAATTGCTTAACTGGTTAATATTATATAACATTCTTTTTCTGTTCCAGGATAATTTCAGAAAAGTATAGTCCAAACCTAAACATTTTCCCAATCATTTCCTGTCCAGACTTTGTTGTGATCTGCATTCCTGGTTACAGGAAGATATGATGTTTGATAGCTGCTGTAGATTTTTGAAGATGAGGCAGCAGGAAAATCCCTGTAGAAAGTATTTTTCCTATGATTCTGCGAGCAAAAAATCACAATGAAAAGAAGAAGAATGCTCTGAATATGTGAAAAGAACGAGCACACATATATGTTTTTGGTTTTATTTATACCCTAGGCTTCCTATAAGCAGAGTAGGATATCATATGTGAAGAATATTATTATCATTCTATCCAGATTGGGCCGTGGAACGCAATAAGAGGAACGTAAAAATATCTTTTCCGTTAAACCGTGCAAAATCCCTGCACAAAATACTGAAGTACATTTTATGAGATGTACTGTATGTGCAGGTAATCAGTGCAAAAAAAAATCTTGTATCAAATAAAAATCATGTCTAAAAAGCTCGAAATAATGAGCTAGTAAGTCGAGAGAGCATGTGAATCGACCCTGTGGACTTTTTATGACTGTGATAGACATTAAGTTAAATGTCAAGCATTTTTTTAATCTGTAATAAAAACCCACTAAAATGAATCCAGGATGCCACGTGCCAGTTATTATTGTCTGATATGTTTGTAATGCACCTTCACCCTTGATAGAATCCAATTACGTTAAGTCATGTATTCAGCCACTTTCTGCCTGCAAAAAACAGGCATTTAAAATAATCACTTTTCCCATTTGATTAGAGATAAGGCCCAGAGCACAGCTTACTGAGGCAGTGAAGTAGGCAGAGCTGGGCCGCAAGAATTTGATTAATTTCAACAGCAATTAGATAAAAGGTCTTGATAACAAGAAGCGCATGTTTTCCTAATCCTACGTAAACAATGTACTCGTTTAACACAAAGGCCAGCAGAGGGAATGTGTTACTTCGAGCTGCAATGCATTTCTTTTTATTTCATCTCTTTCATTGTGCGTTTCATATTTGAACGGTCTCGTCCAGTTTATGTCTGAGGTTGTCAAAGTTGTCTATTTAAATTCTGAACACTCCTTGCCAATGTATAATGTATGAATAGATAGCCTTTCAGCTGAGATCTGAACAGAAACATGTCATAAAATGTCCATAAAATGGCTGATTAAGAGACACGCTGTAGTCAGGTTTTAAATCAGACTGTTATGCTTTTAAAGTAGTCATGAATAATTTACCAAATATTCACACACTGTCTGTTTTTTTAAGTCTTAATTATGCCTAGGAAGCATCTGTAGCTTAATGAGCTGTGTCTTAAAAAAAAAAACATGCCTTTGCGTATGGTGGATTACAAAACTGCAAAAACTTTTAAATGAAGGCTCTAAAATGGCAACCACACTGCCATCATCACTGCCTTAGCAATTTACCGGGTTTATATTTGTGCCATGTGATTAGTAATTGCCGAATTTTGACTTGAGTGTTACCAAATTGTGCCAACTCAGTCTTTTCCATGTAATTAACATTCACATCTGGGAACATTTTCCTAATCAGCAGGAAACTAGAAGGCAGCACCTGTCAGTGCAGAATTTCTGTCTGTAAAATCCGTTTATCAAGATGAGCCGAGATTTAGCTTTTCCTTTAGTGTCTGTAATAAAGGAGGCAGCTCTGTATGGTACGAAGTAACTTTCATAAAGGCTTGATTTAACTTTCATCTAAAAGCAAAAATGCTCCATTAAGACCTCATTAACTACCCATTGACAGTACATTAACGAAGTTGGCATGTCATTAAGTCAATTGGTAAGAAATTGGTAGAACGACGCACAAAATGGTTGATACTGTGCTGTAGGGAAAAGAGTGTTTCGTTAGGTGCGACAATTTTCCCTCAACAGGTCAGAGAAATAAAGATCATAGTGCTGTCTGGCTTTCAGGTGCATCACCAGTATTATTATTAATATTATTAATATTTGTGACTAGGGCTGGGCGATATGATGTGTTAATATCGATATCGTGATATCATATATATATATATATATATATATATATATATATATATATATATATATATATATATTTTTTTTTTTAATTATTACAAAACTGACTGGAAGAGCTGACATGATATTAATATTTATTTCATCTTTAAAATTGTAAAATCTTAAAATTTTTACAGATTTTTACAAACCTTTCTCAAATAACTTTTTCTGTTAAATCAACTAAGCACTGTATTTCTGGGAAATTGTTCTCAAACCTATATGTCATGATACATATCATGTATCGTAGTAATGCCTTTGAGAATCATGATATGATTTTTTTTTCTCATATCGCCCAGCCCTGCTTGTGACAAGATGATCATCAGTTCCAGAATTATTAGCACCCTCTGTAAAGATGGGCAAAAAATGGTTATGAAAAATGTCTTTGTGTTTAATTAGCTTAAACTTGCACTGTAAATGAGAGAAATCTAACTTTTAATCTAACCTTAAATTGAAAGACAATGAAAAAAAAAACAATTCAAAATATGTATTTTCTTAATAATTCACACAATGTCACAACTACTGGCACGCCTAGGAATTCTTATAAACCAAACGTAACTGAAGCATAATTTCATTTAGATTTAACTTCTAAGTTCACCAGCGTGTTTAGGAACTCTGAAACTTCCTGTCTAAGAGGGTTCCAATAACAGAGTTCAGGGGGCCAATAACTGAATAATGGTTATTTCTTAGTATAAATGTACTGTTCAGCTGTTCATTGTGACATTAAACTAATTAAACGTAGACATTTTTATAACCTTTTCTACCCGTCTTTACAGGGGGTGCCAGTAATTCTGGAGCTGACTGCATTTTCTCCCTCTGTAACTTTATCTGTCTCTCACAGACACACTGAGACATTTTCATAATTAGCTCCCTGCAGATAAAGTTCATGATATTGGCCTCCTGTGGAGAAGTAACGTGTTAATAAGTCTGGGGATTCGTGCCATGAGATTATTTTAGTGCAGAAGAACTTTGAAGCACTTATTTTTCACTTCTCAAAAATGCCTTACAAAGATTTTTCTTTCACTTGTCATCTGTTCTGCATCCAGTTTTTAGGAGAGAGATGTAAAAAATTAAATTAAAAACCATGTCTTATCGATTGTTTTACATGGATATTTGCGCTTTGATTATGCAATTTCTTAATAATAATAATAATAATAACACACTGATAGAGATAATTATGGTATTAGTCTAACTGGAGCATAAAGTCATTATGTTGCATAGAATTCTGTTACATCCTCGCTAGTTAAATAGCGGTATTAATCAGTAATCATTATGTGGTAGGTAAAAATGTTTATATCACAGATTTTGTCCACTTGTGACCCCAACATTGAATGCTTAAGCTCTGCCCACTTAGCACAGTCATGTCATTTAACCCTGAAAAGCTTGTTTCCTGATGTCAATTTATGTGCCATTATGATATACATGTATATTTCCTTTATAAACCTTATAAACCCTACAAACTAGAATGGAAACACATTAAACCACAATGTATTTCTACATTCAGAACCAAAAATCTCTGTTTCAAGATGAGATTTCCCGTCCAGAACATGAGATGTTTATTCCAATACCTAATTAGAAGGATATTACAGATGTATTTCCCAAAATGTTGATTATACTTGGGTTTATGTTGCATATTAAATAGTATAACAGTGCATGGTATTTTTCTTAATTAAACAAGAAAGAACTTTTCTGTAAAAGTCTCTTAAGCAGTAGGTAAATACTTTAATATGAAGGATTATTCATGTAAACATAGCTGTCTGGTATAATTGGGCTAACAGGGCTAAGCCCTTCCTCTCTGAAGGAAAAAAATATATAAAATAAGGTTCAATTTTTGACATCTATATAATCTTATTTGCTGTTAGCAAATTTTAATTTTGTGTTAAAAATGTATAACTTTCTGTAACCAAGAAAGTAAAAATAAACAGAACGGTATACAGTAGAGGCTGATTTCTTTCTAGCCCAGACTGTAGCTGTAGTTGAGAAGGCATGAGCTGAAACATTGGGTGTAATAAACATGAATGTGATGCATTCCTTTCACAATCACATCTTTTTAAAATGTCTTTGGAGAAGCTAGTTGTAAATAGACTAAGCCAACATTGTTCAATCAAAGTAGAAATTACACAAAGGGACAAATTGCAGAGCCACGTTTTATATGGCTTGAACAAAAGAGCTGGCTAATGGCAAGCGGAGCGTTTCTGTTTACCACGCTTGCTATTCGGATGTATTTGAAACACTTGACTTAATAAATAGCAATCACGAACGGTGCATGTACTGTAAGTCTTTCGGTGAATGTGTTCTTATGCTACAACATTCAGCCATATAGGTTTCCTTATATTAACGCAGAGCTGATGGGTAGGTGGGTAGGTAGATGTAGGTAGTAGAATTTTTTTTTAGCCGTCCCATTCAATATTGTGACCAGCTGTCACTGAATGTAAACAAGGTTGTTATGAATTATTATTAATTATAACAGTGCAGTCCTGACATTCAGCTGTGTTCTGAGTCACATGCTTTTTAACACAGAGAGGCGACACGGTGAAAATATAAACAGCTTTATGAATAAAATTAAATACAGTAATGATGTTGGTAAGCTAGTCACAATGAACAATGTCTGGCTAATATTCTCATTAAAAAGCATTCATTTAAAGAAGGTGTCAGACTAATGATTAAATGAGTAATTTATGGTATTATGCTTCCATAGTTCATCAGTGTCTTTAAAGATACAAGATACATCTTTCCATCTCCTTAAAAGTGCATCATGCAGTTCCCTAATAGAAGACATATTCAAAGTATGACATTTTGACTTGAAATATGAAAGGGTATTAATGGCCAAAAATTCTTTCAAGCGATATTTAAGTAAAAGCTCCATCATTTGGGAAGCTATCTATCATCCACTATCTGTATTCAGACACTTACATTTGTGCAACACATTTATTCCAATGTTTATAAACTCCGTAGTTTGGCACGTTCAGTTTTGGCCAGAAGTAGTTCTTAACGTACTGAAACCGAAACTGAAACATTAACATAACATAGGTACAAGATTGTTCAGTCAAAAGTATCACGAAAATCCGAAGGATTATTGCTTCAGCTTTCAAACACAAAACCATAACAATGCCATTACAAGGTTAGAAGATATTTTTTAAAAATATGTGAAAAACAAACACAATTTTATGCTCTAGACTCATAGCCAATAAAGCAGCCCATCACGCTGAGTAAATACATCACACATTAATGTGCCCTGTCACACATCAAACAGAGAAACACAATCCTTAACAAAACATCATACAAGTTAAGGCTTAGTCTTAAATTTGAGATCATATGTTTTTGGTTATGAATAGATATTGAACATGCAATAGAATAAACACGAGCCTGAGGCAATTTGTTGGATACTGAAATGTCAGAAGTGAATTCAATTCTTGGAAGTGATCTGTTGATGTGACATAATAACCTGTGTTATTGTGCAATAGATAGAGAACGTCGGACTGGACGTAAAAGAGTGACGGCTAAATCAGGCATCCAAGGAGTCACTGACTTCTTGGATTTCTTACCATAAATTGAGGAACAGAGACCATCAAGAACATTTGAATATTTATGCTGTGAAACGTCATAAACATAATATTAAACATTGGATTAGAATAGTGAATAATTTAAAAGCTGTGGACTATGAGGCTAATAATGTTTCTAATGTTTACGAATAATGTGTTGGATGTGTCTTTTTTTCATGCTCTTTGTGAAAAATAAACATGCCAGATTGTGTTAAGCAATATTAGGTCAAAGTTATATTCATATATAAATTGTTCCATGTATAACATTATTGTCCAGTTTACAAAGGAGGTAAATGAAGTACCGAAAGCGAGTTGTGTTCATTTCAGACTTAACCCCGTGAATCTCTCCGAGTTCATCTTTCGCAGTTTGGGAGGCAGATGCCCGTCCATTCGTCCTCCAATTCCGACCCCAACTCCTCCTATCCCTCCAGCCAGTCGCTGCAGCTTCGGTGGCAGGTCCGTCACTGATTGGCTTATAGGGTCAACTCCGCCCCCTATCAGACCTAGCTTGGAAGGCAGCTTGTCCTCTACCGGGCTGAGCAGTGAGCTGATTGGTGGCAGCCTGTCCTCGGCTACACCGGGGGCCGAGCTGATTCGCTGAAGCTTGACGGGCAGCTCGCCCAGGTTGTACGTGATCTCAGAACTCATGCGCATCAACTTGCGTGGCATGCCGTCCCTTCCTGTAAGCTTCTGCAACTTGGCTGGAAGCTTGGTGGTGGCCAACGGGGCGGCCATGTTAATTGAGCCGGTCTCTGTATCGCTGTGAAGGGCTTCCAGACCGTCCACAGTGCTGCTGCCTTCGGTCAGGCCTCCTGTGCTGTGGCAGAGTGAGGGGGCGGTGAGTGGTGAGGACAGCAGCAAGCTTTCCTCCTGCTCTTTGACGCTGTGTGGAGGCGTGGGCACCTCAAACGTACCATGGAACTGTGAGTAGTCCACCTTGAAGAAGCCCTCCTCGAGAGAGATGACTGGGAAAAAGCGGTGACCCCAGAGGACCTCGTCCTCTGTGTATGATGTCCTTGCCTGGCAGGTCATGCCTGACAAAAACCAACAAACATGCATATAAGCAAAAGTAATGGAGTGACACAGCATTGATCCCCAGTAAAGACAAGTTTAGACTTTTAATTAAAAGTTTGCCAGCGTGTAATTATAAATGCCAAAACTTCTCATGTACAAATATTCTCCTAGTAATTTAGGTGATTTATTTCCTAAACCACAGCTTGCACGTATAAAATGAACAAATAAACTGCACAACACACTTAGTACTGTTTGTCTCTGCTCTTCTACGCCTGTATACCGTAATGATTTACAAACCTACTATCAGCAGTGGCTCATGACCAATATCTAGTGAATTTTTAGAGAAACCCCATAATAGGTGGTTGGGGTTGACAACATACAGTCATCCAGTGTGTAGTCCAGCAGCTTGTTTTAAGCAGTTACATGAACCAGGGCTGCCAGTTTGCAGCAAAATGTCTAGCCCAACTACATCTCAAAAACTGCACAAAAGACCCTAAAATATCCAGCAAAGTTCAGGCATTGGAAAAGGGAGACACATTTTCCCTCTATTTCTCACCCTTTCAGTGGGAAACAAGGTCACTGTGGTCTTCATGCATTTCTGATGTATGAAAATTGTCCACTCCATAACTCCCCTTTCCCTCACCCAATCTTTGCATTATACTGTATCTTACAATAGAAATGGTTCTGTACATAGTAGACACACTGTCTGAACTTACACTTTGCCTTTGTTTGAATGTAATTCTGATTATTTGCTCTAAAAAAAGATCTTTGCAGCAACAGAGTATTTTTAAACTAGCTCAGTTTGGTCTAAAAACTGTAACCCTGGTAAGCCTGTAATTAAGTGTCCTGTCTGCTGCTCTTCCTCCATTGAAAACATTCATAGAGAGTAAGTATGCGGCAGTGTATTTCCTGGCCCAACGGGACTCTATTAGAGCTATTTGAACTTCCCATTTTTGACCACTAGGTTTAAAGATAACTATATCATCATAAATAGCACAACATCTAAAAATGCGACCAAATCAATTGAACATTGGCTTAAATCTGTCAAATAGCACCATTAAAAAAAATATTGGTCACTCAAAATAGGCAATTAGTATTTCAACACAATTTAAAATCTGTGGAGTTTTGAATGAGGATTTTATGAAGATTAACGTTTGTTGAATGGCTGATAAACACTCACCATCCACTTTATTAAGAACAGCTGTTCACCTGCTCATTCATGCAGTTATCCAATCAGCCAATCATGTGGCAGCAGTGCAATGCAAAAAAAACCAAAAAACATGCAGATACAGCTCAAGAGCATCAAACATCATAATGAAGAAAAAGTGTGATCTCTGTGACTTTGATTGTCGCGTTGTTATTGGTACCAGATGGGCTTGTTTCAGTATTTCCTAAACTGCTGATCTCCTGGGATTTTCACACACAACAGTAGAGAGTCTGTAGCGTTTACACAGAATGGTGCAAAAACAAAAACACTGAGTGACAGTTCTGTGGGTGGAAATGCCTTGTTGATAAAAGAGGTCAGAGGAAAATGGCCAGATTGGTTCAAGCTGCTAGGAAGGATATAGTACCTCAATTAAGCACTCTTTACAACCATGGTGAGCTTCTTCAACTGTCCAGTTTCTGTGAGCCTGTGCCCATGATAGCCTCAGATTCTTGTTCTTGGCTGACAGGAGTGGAACTTGATGTGGTGTTCTGCTGTTGTAGCCCATCCACCTCAAGGTTCGATGTTTTGTGCATGCTGAGATGCCTTTCTTGTAAAGAGTGATTATTTGAGTTACTATATCCTTCCTGGGAGCTCGAACCAATCTGGCCATTTTCCTCTGATCTCTCATCAATAAGGCATGTCCACCCACAGAACTGTCGCTCACTCAATGTTTTTTGTTTTTCACCCCATTCTGAGTAAACTCTAGACACTGTTGTGTGTGAAATTCCAGGAGATCAGCAGTATCTGAAATACTCAAACCAGCTCATCTAGCACCAACAACCACGCCACAGTTAAAGTCACAGACATCACGCTTTTCCCCCATTATGATGTTTGATGTGAACATTAACTGTAGCTCTTGAGCTGTATCTGCATGATTTTATGCATTGCACTGCTGCCACATAATTGGCTGATTAGATAACTGCATGAATATGCAGGTGAACAGCTGTTCCTAATAAAGTGAATGGTGAGTGTACTTAGTAGAGCTCTGTCCCACCTGCCCCCAAGGAAATGCCAACATTGCCCACTATCCTGTGTCACTCAGAGGAGGATGGATTCCCTTTTGAGTCTGGTTCCTCTCAAGGTTTTCTCAAGGATGTCTCAGGGACTTGTCCTTGCCACTAATTGCCTCTGACTTACTCATGAGAGTTAGAAATCTTCTGAATTGAATTGAACTGCATAGAACATTTATCAGTAATAATCTTCAGTATAGTACCATTCTTTGTTACTAAGAACAAATTGTACTGTTATATTATACAAACAGAAGCGCGCACACACACATACACACACAGAGACACAGACACACAAACACATATATATGCATGCACATGGGAGTAACATTTACTGTTGAGCAACACCCACGGGAACGTCTGTTCACAGTCCATTTGGTTGCATGAAAACAAGAGCTTTGTCAGAGGGAAATTCGTTAGATCTGTGGATCAGCCACACTGCGTCACCTTAATTAAAGCACATAAAGCAAAGACTATTAAAAGATGCTTCATAGAAATCCAGAAACAGAACATTCTGTACTTAATCAAATATTATGCAAAAATTAATCAAAAAAACATAAAGGTGTTCAGCCACACGATGGAGGATCTACAGAGAGTACATGAAGGTTCTCAGCCATCCAGACAGAGTCAGTGTTAGAACAAATCTAATGGGAGGGTATTAGGAGTCACAGGGGAGTAAGGACTGCTGTTTAATAAATGACTCAGTGAAGTCAAACTGCACTGACAAATGAGTTTTCTAGACAACCAGCACACAACTACAAATACGCACACCCTCTCGCTCTGCCTCTCCTTCTGCTATGTTAATGGTGCATGTTGTAGTGCAGCAAAGTAACAGAACGTCATGCTGTGTGATACTGATAGGTTTCCAGCCCCTATTACCATCTTCACCACCCAAACACCTATAGACCTCTAGTCTCAAGCAGATGCCCAGAGAACCTTTCTGACAAACTTTCTAAAAAAAAAAACAACAACAAAAGACTACATTTTCTGCTCAATCTGAATAATACAAATATGCCTTAACAGCCCTATTCCACTCAATATGAAATCCAAAGGTAGCCTAAAGATCAACAGAACATAAAGGCATATCTGTAATTTTTTACACGATGTTAAAATAGTCACCAGATCTTGAACACCTATGGGAGAGACCACCATCATCAAAACTCTAATTGAGGGAAAATCTTTTGGAAGGATGGTGTTCATCCCTTCAGTGCAATTCCAGAGATTTGTAGAATCTGCACCACGGCTCATTGAAGCTGATCTGGCAGCTCATGTTGACCCAACACCTTACTAACACACTTTATGTTGATTTGACCTTTTTTAATATGTTTATATAAGTAAACAAATATGGCAACATGGCAAATAACACATAACAAGATGCCTGCTCTTAATACACTGATATAGATCGGTTGCGAGCGTTTGTAGATGTAGTATCAGCCTGCATCATGTGATCTGAGATTTGAGAAGATTTTACAGAAAGGACAAAAATGAATAGGTGAGAGGGGTAACCTTTATACATCATGCCCAAAACAGAGGAAGAACAACCAGATTTTCTGTTAATATACTTATCCATCTTCAGTAGAATGGGAGAATTTACTTAGTGTTCACCATCAACACCACACACACAGGCATGGAAATACTTCTTATAATGAGGCAACATCCAGATCACTTTGAATGCACAATAGTAGTAAGTGAGAGCACCTGGATGTGTGTTAAGGTTTGGGTGCATCTGAAGGGTTCTCTGATCATATGGCAGTGTTAGAAGCAGTGAGCAGGGCTTTTTGTTTGGGGATCACTGATAGGGCTTCGAGCTGCTTTAAGTGGCACTTAAAGCCATTTGGGGAGTAAGTCTGTCTACAGCTGCTCCTGCCACACTGGAAAGCAAGCTCAGGATGGAAACGACAGAGGATCGTCCGAGACCCTGCTGTCTTCTGCAGAGAACACGCATCTTTGGGTTACATAAACTAGCTCAGACCATGATCTAACCACCAGACACACACGCACCCATTACCCAGTCTAGCCGTTTCACTGTCTGTCTCTCACCCTCACTGGGTGAGAAAGTTTAATGTCCATGCTTGCCCATTGTAAAACCCCCATTTCTGAGTCAAGAAGAGTGTGAAATATTATTATTCATCTCATGAAATATTAAACAGGCTTTCTGATGTTCACCGAAACAGTGCGACCGTGTGTTTGTGTGTGTGTGTGTGTGTGTGTGTGTGTGTGTGTGCATGGCAAGTGAGGTTCCAGACTTATTTTCCTCTAACGGTGCTTACATAATCACCCCATATTCACCCATTATAATGAAATTTCATTACAGCAATTGTTTGAGAAGCGGTTGCGCATATTACATCGTGTTCAGATTAAAAACAAACAAACCAAAACATCATATCACTACACTTCTCCAGATGACAGTTACGAGGGCAATTTATATTTCCAACAGAGATAATGTGTTTCTATGGTGACCGTCATTAAGCCCGCCGTTCGCTTAGCGCAGAGGTGCTCTTGCTGACCTGTTTCTGTCATCTTTTTCTCGCTATGCTTCACCATCACTCGCTTTTTTCTCACTTGCATTGTTTTGCTGTTGTGCTCATGCCACTCTTTTGCTCCCTCCCTGATCCCTCTGCAGGTGGATAGGCTCTCTTTGGGTACTTTATGCCTCTTTTTAAAAAGCTAGATCTACCTATAATCATTACCGCAATTATGATCATCATTATGTGTATTGCTCTCTCATTTTGTGGGCCACTCAATGTCCATTCGTCTATACAGCTCTGCTATAGTCTGTTTCTCTTCCTCTATCTGTCCGTGTGTGTGTGTGTGTGTGTGTGCACTACGCTTAGCTATTGGCTGTAATTGACCATCCAGCTGAACTCAGTTTTCCCAACACATTCACTGGCACAGGGGGCGAGACTTCAGGGATTTGGAGGCCAGAAGTAGCCATGTTTCTCCAATTTACCACAGTCTCGAGGGAGTGTAGCACAAAGCCAGTCGATTATCATTTTTCATTAATTGTGCAACGCATCGTAACCTAAACTCCAATAAACATCCCTCTGTTGAATTCACGAGTAGTAACACAGAAGGACAGAGACTTCAACACATAGCATGTACTGTACTTAGTCTTCCTCTCCAATACGCTAATATAAGTCTCTGCATGATCTGTGCCATGTGCTCCTCTGAGTCAGGCAGTTTTCAAAATATTGGCTGTAATATAATAGACATCAGCTCTGGAGGAGCCACAGGGGAGTTTCTTACAGTTTTGGAGAATGCATTGAAGTATGAGAGTGTCTCAGACTGGAGGCTGAAGGCAGGCACGAGTCCCAGTTTGTAGCCAATAAAATAAAGAAATTTTCCAGCATTTTTCAACCTAATTGATATCCACTATATCCGTAGCCTATGAGCAGCATGGACAAGAATTTCAATACATTTCCATGAAAGAATGGAAAGTTGCTGACTGACTTAGATTTGAAAAATTATGCGGTATTCCTTTAATTCTCCCTGAGTTTATATAGCAATGAAATGCGGCTCTCAAAGTGGCATCTGTTGAGTATAGCTAGGGGGTCCGTGATTATGTTATTTGGATACAGTTGTATAAATCACTTCCCACCATTATCAATGCTAAAATACACTTGCACAATACAAAAAATCATGCATATGTAGGTCAAGAGCTTTAGGTGATGTTCACATCAAACATTAGAATGGGGAAAAATGTGATCTCACTGACTTTGATCGTGGCATGGCTGTTGGTGCCAGATGAGCTGGTCTGAGAAGCTGCTGATTTCCTGGGATTTTCACACAGAACAGTCTCTAGAGTTTCACACAGAATGGTGTGAAAAACAAAAACATCCAGTGAGCAGCAGCTGACCACACTTTACAACTCAAATAATCATCTTACAACTGTGGTGAGCAGAAAAGCTGAAAAAGAACTGACAGGATGACAAGAGTGGAACCTGATGTGGTCTTCTGCTGTCGTAGCCCAGCCTCAAGGATCGACGTGTTATGCATTCTGAGATGCTTTTCTGCCCACGATAATTGTAAAGAGTGGTTATTTGAGCTACCGTATCCTTCTTGTCAGCTCAAACCAGTATGGCCATTCTCCTCTGACTTCAACAACAAGGCGTGTCTGCCCTCAGAACTGCCACTGCATTTTGTGTAATCTCTAGAGACTGTTGTGTGTGGAATATCCTAGGAGATTAGGCCATTTCTAAAATACACAGACCAGCCTCTCAGGCACCAACAACTGTGCCACGGTCACTGAGATGATATTTCTTCTCCATTTTGATGTTTGATATGAACATTAAATGAAGCTCTTGACCTGCGTCTGCACAATTTTACGTATTGTGTTGCTGACACATGATTGGCTGATTGGATAATTGCATGAATGTTCAGGTGGACAGGTGTTCCTAATAAAGTGGCCAGCGACTGTAGTCTTTTAGTTATTTGCAGTGTTCTTTTTGCTATTTGCAAGTTTGACTGGTTACGTCATCTGAATGGATTTAATTCAAACCTCAAAAACTCAAAAACAAGTCAGTCTGCAAATAATATCAGCAGAACTAATGCGTTCTGTTGGTGGAGGGTTCAGGAATAAAAAACTGTATGGCTCCAAAAAATTATTATTAAAAAATATTCTTATACAAAAATAAAAAAATGAGACTAATATTTGAAAAGCTTTATTTAGGTTAATAAAAACCAATCTGTACTGTGTATGTGGCTTTAAAACATTTTGAGAAACCCTGATTTAGAATATGCTTATTTAAATTATATCAAAAACGCTAGAATTGGGTTCTCGATTCTGATTGGCCAGAAGGTGTTGATTAATTTTCTATAACAGCAGCTCTGACAATAATGCCAACTGCAAGGCGAATTACAGGTTTATATTTAATCCAGCTGTTCTAATACGTTATTAGTAACTAATTCACAGAGACTTTTATGGTGGACACTACACATAAAGCCTAACAATAAAGAGATTTAAAAATAATGGTTACTTAGTGAACAAAAAACGTACAGTGGATATAAGAAGTCTACTCACCTTTGTTAAAATGGCAGGTTTTTGTGATTTAAAAAAAAGAAACCAAGATAAATCATGTCAGAACTTTTTCCACCCTCAGTGTGAAATTACAATGTATAAAAATTAAGTGAAATTCAATCAGAAACATTTTACAGAAAAATAGGGAAAATAAAAAACTTACAACAACCTGGTTGCATAAGTGTGCACACTCTTTTATAATTGGGGATGTGGCTGTGTTCAGAATGAACCAATCACATTCAATCTCACGTTATGAAGTAATTATTATACAGCTGTCATCAATGAAATTATTCTGATCAACCCCAAATAAAGATTTTCTTCACATCTTCTTGGTTTCATCTGACTTCTGAAGCCATGGGCTGCAAACAGCTTACAAAGCCTGTACAGGGTCTCATTGTCGAAAGCTATCGATCGGGAGGGAGGCACAAAAAAATTTCCAAAACATTAGATGTACCATGGAACACCATGAAGGCCATCATCAACAAGTGGAGAAAATGAGGCACCACAGTGACATTACCGAGAACAGGACGTCCCTCCAAAATTTATAAAAGAACAAGACAAAAACTTAACAGGGAGGCTGCAAAGAGACCTTCGGCAACATTAAAGGAGCTGCAGGAATATCTGACAAGTACTCTCTGCATGTGACAACAATCTCTCGTATTCTTCACATGTCTGGGCTATGGGGTAGGGTGGCTAGATGGAAGTCCTTTCTCACAAAAACACATCCAAGCCCAACTCAATCACCCCAAACCATGTGGCAAAATGTGTTATAGTCTGATGAGACCAATTCCAAAAGGTTTAATAATTCCATAATTGCAAAAGGTATGTTTGGTGCAAAAAAAAAAAAGGCATAAAAACACCATACCCATGGTGAAGCATGGTGGTGGCAGCATCATGCTTTAGAGCTGCTTTTCTTCAGCCAGAACTGTGGGATTTATCAAGGTGGAGGGAATCATGAATAGCTACAAATACCAGTCGATTTTAGTGCAAAACCTTCAGGTGTCTGCTAGTAAGCTGAAGATGATCAATGATCAAGATGATCAAAAGAAGATCAAGGTTTTTGAATGGCCTAGCCAGAGCCAAGTGCTGAATCCAGCTAAAAATCTGTGGGGTGACCTGAAGCAGGCTGTGCACAGGAGATGCCCTTACAATTTAATGGATCTAGAAAGTTTTTTGCAAGAAAGAGTGAGAAAATACTGCCAAGTTTAGATGTGCCACCCTGATAGACTCTTAGCCAAAAAGACTGAGTGGTGTAATATAATCAAACGATGCTTCAACAGGTGCTTCAACTGTATTAGTTTAGGGGTGTGCACACTTATGCAACCAGGTTATTGTAAGTTTTTTATTTTTCTTATTTTTTCCTAAAATATTTCTGATTGTTTTTTGCTTAATTTTTATACATTGTAATTGAGGGTGGAAAAAGTCCTGACATGATTTATCCTGGTTTCATTTTTTTACATCACAAAAACCTGCCATTTTAACAAGGGTGTGTAGACGTTTTATATCCACTGTATATTGTTGTTAGGTTGCTGTGGTAAAGATTTCTGTAAGGAGAATATTTGAAATGAATGTAAGAAAACTGCAGTCAAATGTATAGCTGTTCCTTTATGTTTTCCAGTGAGACACATCTTATTAACTTAGAGAATAAAACAGGTGACTAGTGAGGGAACGACTGTTTATAGCTGCTATAATTTAAGTGATGGGAGGAACTAATTCATTTCGTGGACATTATACACTATACATAGTTCTTAATAAGAATAAATTATTGCTTAAAATGTAAAATACTAAAAATATGTAACTGCTGGCAAATTTGTGTGGAATATTATGTGGAATAAATCACTCAAGGAAATGTTGTTATGGGTAAATAAGTTGTGTATCACATCACCCCTTTGTTGAGTACTTTTCTATAACAGCATGCCCTGTCATGTTTTAGTCATTATATATGTATATATATATATATATATATATATATATATATATATATATATATATATATATATATATATATATATATATATATATATATACATACAGTCAGGTCTGGAAGTATTTGGACAGTGACAGAGTTTTTGTGATTTTGCCTTTATACACCACCACAATGGATTTGAAATAAAACAATCAAGATGTGATTGAAGTGTAGACTTTCAGCTTTATTTTAAGAGGCTCCACAAAAATATGGCATTTACCATTTAGGAATTACAGCCATTTTCAGTAAAGTACTTCCATTTTCAGGAGCTAAAAGGTATTTGGACAATTGACTGACAAGAAGTTAGTTGACCAGGTGCGGTCCATTCCCTCGTTACGTCAAGACAAATGAAGCAGATAAAAGGTCTGGAGTTGATATTTGGTATTTGGCATTTGGTATTTGGACAAAGTGACATAATTGTAAATATAACCATAATTTTAATACTTGGATGAAAATCCTTTGCAGTCAGTGTTGAGTCAAGTCTGAGTTTCCTCCCTGGAGATGCTTTGCCAGGC
>CM040976.1:27589408-27605436 GCA_022985145.1 Pangasius djambal | reverse complement strand
TGCAGCCACCTTCAGTTGCTGCTTGTTTGTGGGTCTTTCTGCCTTCAGTCTTGTCTTCAGTAAGTGAAAAGCAGCTCTATTGGGTTGAGATCAGACGACTGACTTGGCCATTGAAGAATATTCCATTTCTTTGCCTTCAAAAAGTCTTGAGTTGCTTTTGCAGTATGTTTAGGGTCATTATCCACCTGCACTGTGAAGCGGTGTCCTATCAGTTTTGTAGCATTTGGCTGAATGTGAGCAGAGAGTATAGCCCTATACACCTCAGAATTCATCTTGCTACTTCTGTCAGCAGTCACATCATCAATAAACACCAGTGAGCCCGTTCCATTGGCAGCCATACATGCCCATGCCATTACACTCCCTCCACCATGATTAACACATGATGTGGTATACTTTGGATCATGAGCTGTTCCTTCCTTTCTCCATACTTTTCTCTTCCCATCATTCTGGTAGAAGTTAATCTTGGTTTCATCTTACTTCAGAACATGGGAGGCTTTTTTTAGATGTTTTCTGGCAAAGTCTAATTTGGCTTTCCTGTTCTTGAATGTTACCAGTGGTTTGCACCTTATTGTAAACCCTCTGTATTTACATTCATGAAGGTGTCTCTTGATTGTAGATTTTGACAATGATACGCCTACCTTCTCCAGAGTATTCTTGACTTCTGTTGATGTTGTGAAGGGGTTTTTCTTCATCAAGGAAAGGATTCTGTGATCATCCACTTTAGTTGTCTTCCGTGGTCTTCCAGGCCTTTCGATGTTGTTGAGCTCACCAGTGTTTTCTTTCTTTTTATGAATGTACCCAACTGTTGATTTGGCCACACCTAAGGTTTTTGCGATCTCTCTTATAGATTTATGTTGTTTTTTTCAGCCTAATGATGGTCTCCTTCACTTGCATTGAGATCTCCTTGGACTTCATATTGGTAGCTCCAGTGAAACAGCTGCCAAATGCCAACTCAATACCTGATATCAACTCCAGACCTTTTATCTGCTTCATTTGTCTTGAAGTAACAAGGGAATGGACCGCGCCTGGTCAATTAACTTCTTGTCAGTCAATTGTCCAAATACCTTTGAGCCCCTGAAAATGGAAGTACTTTGTTGAAAATGGCTGTAATTCCTAAATGGTAAATGCCATATTTTTGTGGCGCCTCTTAAAATAAAGCTGAAAGTCTACACTTCGATCACATCTTGATTGTTTTATTTCAAATCTATTGAGGTGGTGTATAAAGGCAAAATCACAAAAACTCTGTCACTGTCCAAATACTTCCGGACCTGACTGTATATATAATACATAAATATTTAAATATTTGTCATAACCACTGTCATATTTGCATTGTTATTATTATTATTATTATTATTATTATTATTATTATTATTATTATTATTTAACTTTCCAAATACAAATTTATACCACAGAGAAAAGTGTGATACAAGTGTGTACAATCATTAAAACTTAATTTTTTAAATTGTACCATCTCTAGTTTATGAGTTCATGTAATACACACGTAGGAAAAAAAAACAGATCAGTGTTCCTCTCACATACTTCTCTGTACCTCAAACAGGCTGTGCGACTTTACTGTACTGAGCCCACTTAAGGAGGAGGAGATTTAGTTGCTATGGAAACTGATTCACAATGGGGAGAACAGAGTGCTGACTAACTGTACATAATTCTGTTTTTACCCACAAATCCGCTCACTTTCTGTGGGTGGAATATTCAGACTGCTTGCTGCTGTACATGCACCGTTCATGTGGAAGACCTGTCAGTGTAACACTACTCTACACTGTGTGGAGACTGAGTGAACCATTGAGACTGTGTGTGCAAGATTGTTGGTGTGTAGGTGTTTATTGCTCTTGGTATGGCTGAGCATGCTTTGTGTATATATATATATATATATATATATATATATATATATATATATATATATATATATATATATATATATATATATATATATATATATATATATATATATATATATATATATATATATATATATATATATATATATATTTTTTTTTTCTGCTGCGCTACTTGCCTTTTTGCATGACTTGATGCATTTGAAGCCTGAGGCACTAAAGGTGAACTTACCTATGATTGACAGGTTTGCTGATCTTACACCGTGTTAGACCACTGAGATGCAGCGTGCTAAATAAAGATTCCCTTTATGTTTCACACATCTTACGTAACAAGGCTGTTGCTCTCTCCCTTTTGCTTTCTCGCTCTTTTTTAGTGTTCTGCTCGAACACTAACAACATTCTCAACTCCTTTACAGCATGAACAAATCAGTCTAGTACTTCAGCGATTAGCCACCTACACCCACTGACTCAAACAGTATACACCCACTCAAAACTCCCCAACAAATAAAACACTGTTGTCTTTTTTTAACAATAGTGCCGAGGACAAAAATAACCTTGTGGCTAACTCTGCAACATCTACATCTATATTCTCTCTGCAGAATCCCTGAAGACACATGCTTCAGAAGCTTCGGAAGACTCAGCTTTACCAAGAGCGCTTGGTAGAGTGTGTGTGTGTGTGTGTATATGTGGATGTTCATGTCCATCTAGCAGGTTCTTTGCTATACCATTACCTGGTAATGTAAGTGATATCCCTTGTTATGATTTGATGTCTTATTCGGCACTCTATTTCAAGTTAGCCTTCATCTCTTATAAGTATGCATCATTCGTGTATAGACTAACTGCTTTATGTCCACACTTTGTAGCAATTCTGACTGCTAACGCCAAAGGAACTGCTTGGTTCTACTTAATTTTTCTGGCTTTTATTGTGCACATTTCTGACTGGTAGGTGAAAAGCATGTTCAAGTGACAAAGAGACAGATGATCATTCATTTTCTGTGTATGTGCATGACATGGGTCAACGCCAGTAAGCGACAAAGCAGAAGACATACATTTGAACTGAGATTTTCTTAATTGTATGCAAATTAGGTATGATACAGTGAAATGACAAATCCAAATGCTTGACTCCTTAGACCAACCCTATGGCATGTGTGCTTCGACATTTCTTCAGTTCCTCCACTCACAACTTTAGTACCCACCTGCAGGTAGTTCCATCTTACTGTTTGAAAATGGAAGAAAAACTTAACCATAACCATGGTTTCATTTTATACCATCATATAAAATGGGTATAAAGGCATTATGAAAAAAAAATAAAGCCTGGAAGGAAGTAGCAGAGATCGTTTGCTGTTCTGGTGAGTGTATGCAGTGTATGCAGCTTATACATTCCGCTGTCAATGCTAGTATGAAGCCTAGCATGTAAATAAAACCAATTTTCACACTGATTAGGAAAATTTATGTTCAACTAGTTAGCTAGTTCTATATAGTTACTACCATTTCTCATCTGAACTAAAAAACAAACAAACACAACACTGGACTGTGTAAGTGACAAGAGTATTTGTCATACATGACCACAAAAGTCAAACCCCAAGCGACATGAATGTAAAATGTTCAGATAAACCAGAACAAAACAGCTAGTAGTCATAGGTGTGTTTTCGCATGTGTATTGTGGAGTGAGTCTTACCTGTGGTCTCCACAATGCCTTCCAGGATCACCACAATCTCAAACTGCTCAGTCTGCATAGACCGCAGAGAAAGGTCATAGAATGGGCTCTTTGAGTCAATCACATGACAGATAGTGAGAGGCGACACGAGAAAGAGCTGATCGGCTCCTGTACTGAAGCCAACATCCAACTCCAGCTGGTCCAGAGGCAGGAATTCGCCCTCAGGAGTCTGTCGAGACTACAGACAGAGACAGTCTTACTACACTATTAATTTCAAAAATAGCATTTCAAGAGGTACAAAGCACTACTGAGGAGGTTCACCAGACGTCATCATTGATGCATGGCTAAAATGACGGCTTACACTTTCATCTATGCTCCATTCAAAACATATTCTTAATAATGCAATAAAATCCACACCCAATTACGATTCTAGAGCAAGAAAGAGAAAAAGATAGAGTGACAACTGGAGACATAAGCCAATAGGGTAATAGGGTGGATGAGAGATTTTACGATGGATCACAATAACTTGACCATACTGCTTGGCTGAAAATTGAATTTCACACCAATTCATCACACCAATATATTTCCATACTATTTACTCTAATGCAGTGTTTCTCAATCCTGGTTCTGCATGTTTTGGTGTGCTCTAACACCCAATTTAACTCAATTTTGGCATTTTAGTTACCTGATGCATTGAATCAGGTGAAAACACTGAAATGTGCGGACAGTGGTAGTCCAAAATTGAGAAACACTGCTCTAATGTTCAAATGGCACAGCAAAATGTTGTATTAACTTTTAGCATTAATTTATGTTTTCAAATTGTACAATATCTATAATTATGTTTAAGTATAGATACATGTAAAAAAAAAAAAACTAAACAAAACTAATCTAAACAATTTGGGCAGCGTTATAAATGCTCTAACAATGCCCATTATGCTATCTAAGATAATGTTTCATGCATATAGAAGTCGTGGATATTTCCAGCCTGTTATGCACTTATCTTGTTTCAGTTATTTAATTTGTAAGTTTCTCATTTTGTCCCTGGAATTAGACAAGAATTGATCTCTGTTTTTCCACAGGCATTTTAAATGCACTGCTTTGCTGTTACACTGTCTTGGTCCAACTTCTGAGCAGACTCGGAAAAAAAAGACTAAAGATTGTGATACTTAGGATATCATGTATCATGAAATTGACTTCCAGTGTCACTATTATATACTCTAGCAGTTAAAAAAGAATTGCTCAAATGTTTTGTTACTATGACTAATTGTTTT
Source organism: Pangasius djambal (assembly GCA_022985145.1). Classification (NCBI taxonomy): domain Eukaryota; kingdom Metazoa; phylum Chordata; class Actinopteri; order Siluriformes; family Pangasiidae; genus Pangasius; species Pangasius djambal. Next base: position 27,600,655 of record CM040976.1, on the reverse strand, counting down.
CATTTATTCATTCATGTTCAATAACTGCTTTCATCCTGGACAGGGTCATAGTGGATCCAGAACCTATCCTGGGATGTCAGGCCATTGCAGTGCACCGTGTGCACACTCATTCATAGCTAGGCGCAATTTACAATGGCCAATTCACCTACTGGTGTGTTTTTTTGGAGGGAGGAGGAAGCCAGAGAACCAAGAGGAAACCCATATGGAAATGAGGAGAACATGTAAAAGTCAGCACAGACTGCTTAGGTTTGAACCAAGGACCCTGGGTCTGGAAGACAACAATGCTGCCTGCTGTGGCACCATGCTGCCAACATGGCTAATACATAACACAACATGCATGCCAAACTAGAAAGACACACTTTCTTAAGATACATGGCTTGACCTATATTCACAAAGATTTTTAAATGACCAAAAAAACTGCTTCCCTTGTACTCTGCACTGTTGTCCACAGACTATCCACAGATGTAACTTCTCCACAGGTTTGCCACTCTAATCCTACAAATTCTCAGTAGGATTCAAGTCAGGTGACTGTCTCAATAACTTTACTTGACAAGCTGAAAAGCACCCTGCATTGTCTTATTGGCATATCTGGTCACTAGACACTGAATTGCGTTGGACAGTTGGGATCAGGGAGTCAAATATAAGCATCACCGTACACTTTTGTCAACCTGACATCTTTGGCTGTGATGCATCCCCAGACCCTAATCCCGCCCCCACAATGAGTTTGCAGTTACCTGCATGCATATCTCTTTAAACTCCTGTCCTAGCATCCTTCTCACATAGACTCAACCATCACGTCTATAGAGAAAAAGCAGATTCATCTCTAAAGCTCACCTTCTCCCATTCATCCAGTGACCAGTCTTTGTGTTCTCTGGCTGAATCTTTTCATGGCAATGTGTGTGCAACTGTAATCTTTGGTTTCCATCTTGACTTGCAACCAACCTATCTTCTTTGGGTGGTAGATATTGAGATCTGCACGCCATACCCATGGCTCATCTCTGCTTTAATCTGAGGAGCGGTTTTACACCTATCAGTCTTGCTCTCGGGCCAAAATGCTGTCCTGTCTTAAAGTGGTCTGCCTCTTTCTCCCAGGAATTTTTTTTTGTCCTTCACTGATCCACTCTCTCTGTGTTTCTTCAGGATGTCTCTCACATGCCTCTGATTGCAGCCAGCTCTATTTGTGAACAGCCTTCCTCTGCCAACACAACAATTTCCCCATGATTTTCTCAGCTTATTCTTGGTTTTTGACCCACTATGTCACTTCTGCTCAGCACCAAATCACAAATCAGTCATCATTTATTTATACCTAATAGCTTGTACGTTCAGACCTCAGGTTGGACTCTATACTGAGCACACATGCATGTAGTGATTGTGACAATCATTTTATGGCTTTTGAGCATAGATTGTATCCTTCCTATGCAATCTATACAAATATCCTGGCAACCACACTAAAAACCACCGCACAACACTCATAGATAAAGTAGTCTCATTTATTATGGTTTTCCTCCTTTAAGTGAACAGAAGAATTAGGATGACTCTTCCTTTACTGTGCCTCATCTTGCCCTCTGGATCACCCTGATTCATCACGATACTTCTTCTGCTTGGAGCTTCTGCACTTGTGAATCACTCTCTGCTGCTCTACATGGTCCCACATGGATACCCTAAAGATTCCACTTTTACGCCTACTTTTACTGTAGATTTGTACCTATGAACTGCTGCGGTAATCATAAAGACTATGATGCTCATACTGAACATCTTTTCTACACACTCATTACTGTTTGACTGTATAGAATACAATTGTAGAAGAGTAATGACTTATAATCACACTATCCAGTGACACCCAGAAGAGGATGGGTTCCCTTCTGAGCCTGGTTCCTGTCAAGGCTTCTTCCTCATGTTATCTCAGGGAGTTTTTCCTTGCACATCGAGTTTGCTCATGAGGGATCTAACATCTGCAAAGCTGTGTTGGGACTGTGTGCATTGTTATTGAATCCAATGAATCTATTTAAACATGACAAAAACAGGTGTCAGAATAAAGGGATAAATGGCAGAATAAGTGACCAAATAGCTGAAATGCTATTATATACTGTACGTGCATCTGCTCCTGTGCGTAAAGTAGCACGGAGACATAACCCTGGCGTTTATGAATATAGGTCTCACATGTTCATCGGGTAGACTTAAAGTGGTAGAGAAGTGCTCTAAAAGTAAACATGCTCACTTTGAGAAGTTTGCACCGGATTTGCGCGGACACCATGTGGCTGTTCCTCAGGTTGCCCACCCGGAACATGAGCGTGAGCTTGCCGTCGCGCATCGAGATGGCCGCGTGCTCGCTGAACATGAGCGTCTCGGCGCGCTTCTTCGGCTGCGACATCTTGATGAACATGCAGCCGATGAGGAAGGCGTCGACGATGGAACCCAGGATGGACTGGAAGAGAAAGAGGATGATGCCCTCGGGGCACTTGTCCGTGATGTAGCGGTAGCCGTAGCCGATGGTGGCCTCGGTCTCGATGAAGAAGAGGAAGGCGGACGGAAAGTTGTGCACGTTGGCCACGCACGGCGTGTACTTTTCATCGCGCGCGCGCTCCAGGTCACCGCGCACGAAGGCGATCAGCCACCACATAGAGGCCATGAAGAGCCACGCTACCGTGTACGTGAGCACGAAGATGAACAGGTTCCAGCGCCACTTGAGGTCCACCAGCGTGGTGAAGAGGTCCGACAGGTAGCGGCTCGTCTCGCCGCCCAGGTTGCCGTGCTGCACGTTGCAGCGGCCGTTCTTGTCCACGAAGCGCTGGCGCTTCTTCTTCTTCTCCTGCTTAAAAGCGCCGCCGCTCGAGGACGTCGTCGCTACCTGGAAATCGTCCCCGAATTTCTTCCGCAACGCTGACATCGTGTTGCCGATGAAGTTAGGGCAGATCCGGCTGAGCGTTGTCGCGTCTCTCCCTGCGCACAGTCTCCGATCTCGGGTTTCTTCAGAGCTCTCCCGCAGACGCCTCCCTTTCCCGCATGTCTATCGCCGACACTAAAAAAAAGTTGCGAATGAAGGAGATTTTTAGAAGGCTGCTTGAGCGGAGTGTGGGTGTTGGAAGTGATGGGAGTCCGAGCGCCTCAGCTCTCTGCGCCACAGGACTTTCCCTCCGCGGTGTCATGGGACGGGCTGATGGATTTCACATCTGGTTTTGACTTTCAGCTCGAAATCTCCAAAACCCAGTTAGATAACAGCTTGAAAAAACAACACACACGAAGAAACTGCGCTCTCGGATCAGTTACGCGCTGCAGGCGCATCAGTATCCAGAAAAGACACCTGAATCTGAACGCTCAGAAACGCCCGCTCCAACTTTCCCGTGCCACTGTGAGAGCACCGGCGCGGTCCACCTCCACCTCCGCTGGTCCACCGCGTTCTCCCTGCTGTCAAGTAGAGCGAAGTGCCACTGGGGAACGAATCGGTTCTTTGTGAGTGACTCTTGTAAAGCGAGTCGGGAGAATCGATTCCTAAGCACGATTGCCGAACGAGCCGCAAGTTGTAGAAGTTGTGCTTGACATATGGTTTTACATGCATGCATTATTTATTAACAGTTGAAATAAACTTTGAAATGCATGGCCAACAATTTCTGGACCCTGTGGAAATGGAGTTTCTGATCCCCATGTATTTAAAATGCAGAATGTTTTTTTTCCCATCACTATACAGAGGCCCTGGGATTCACTTACCCACTGTGACTCTCTTGCTTTCCTGAGCTACTGTTATGACACAATTAGATTTTCTTTGTTAGCCATTAAAACCATATGGTGACCATAAAAGAAAACGTGACAGTGTGAATCCATGACTACTAGTTACTATAGAGGTGGAAATGTTAGCCTGTAACACTTGTGAGCATCTCTCTGAGCAGTGAATCAGACGAATCAAAACTCGCCTACGTTGAATCATTTAAGCGGGTTTGTTCAAAAGAACCGAATCCGTCAAGTGAGTCGTGTTGCCCGCTGTTAAACACTTAACGGATCCTGCGCACTGCGCGCCTCCTGTTCTCCAACTCCCTCCACTGCGCAGTTTCAGCACATTAAAGAAACTTCTGGGAACGGAAAGATGGAATGAGGATGGAGGGAGGAAGGAGGTGTATGTTCTCTGTGATGTTATCCTTTCCTATTTTAACTTAGTTCAAATGTTTTATTATTATTATTATTATTATTATTATTATTATTAACAACATTTAAAATGTATTTTTGCAATGTAAATCATCTCAGACTATTTGGCACAAATTAAGTGGCAGAGACTTTCAGCTGAATATCAAAATTACTACTACTACTACTACTATTATTATTATTATTATTATTAGTAGTAGTAGAAGTAGTAGTAGTAGTAAAATTACTACTACTACTATTATTATTATTATTATTATTAGTAGTAGTAGTAGTAGTAGTAGTAATTTTGATATTTTGATAATTTTGATATATGAAAATCCCTGCCACTTAATTTGTACCAAATAGTCTGAGATTTTAAAATGTTGTTATATCTGCATAAACAGTTTTTGATGCATTCAAAACAGAAAAATGAAAGATTAACTCAAATATTCTATTTCTAATAACTGGAATGACAAGAACATTCATTACAGGGAAAGCACCAATTTTAATCACACCGTTCATAGTTGATGGAAATATGCAAGATTCAGTCACCAAAATAACATAAAATGCGCCTGATATATGTAGATGATGTAATTGTCCCATTTGTGTCTGAATGAATGGAATAAAGCAGAGCTGAGTGCCATTTGTGACGCAGTGCCTAATGACGTTTGCTTATATTTCCTGTATTTGCTGTGTGTGTGTGTTCACCTCTGAATCTGCCTCTTCATTGTGAGTGAGCGAAAAGATAAGCAAAACCATTAGTGTGTTATTTTAGAGGCATTTAAATGGCCTGTGTTCTATAAGGGGCAGCGCTGTAGGTGTGGGTGCTATCCACTGTGATGAACTGTTCTGGACTGCGCTTAGATATCACCATTATCTTTCATCATGCATCATCCACCAATGCTATCTCTCCCACCCACTCGCAAGCTCCTCACTGGCCCAGCCATTCTTTCATACTATCACTGACCTTGTACGTCAAACCAAACCACATTCGTTCACAGTTCTTTGATATAAGCCAAAAGCAGCTATTCAATTACAAGACAGCCTTCTACTTCCTAAGTAAGGTGCTCTTGTTACAGGCCATCAGTGAAAATGTCTTTTGAGGCAGTTGTCAGAAACACAAGTAGCAGAACAGAAATACAATGGCAACAGGTGCACCTTTTACAAAAGGTATGTGCTTGGGCGGTTTGCTGCATAGTGGGCCATTGCAGTACACTCTTAAAAAAAGGTTACGTCGAGAAAGATTAAGAAATATTAAGTGGGGATTAAGCCATGTCCACACAAATCAGATACACTGTATGGCCAGAAGTTTGTGGACAACTGTCCGTAACACTCATATGTGCTTTTTTGAACATTCCATTCCAGATTTAGTCCCACTTTGCTGTTATATTAACCTCCACTCTTCTGGGAAGGCTTTCCACTAGATTTTGGAGTGTGGCTGTGGGGATTTGCCCATTCAGTCACAAGAGCATTAGTGAGGTCATGCACTGATGTCAGGTGAGGAGACCTGGTGCGCAGTCAACATTCCAAATTCATCCCAAAGGTGTTTACTGGGGTTGAGGTCAGGGTTCTGTGCAGGCCACTCTAGTTCCTCTACACCAACCTTTTCAAACCATGTCTTCCTGGACCAACTTTGTGGCAACAGTTTGGGGAAGAACCACATATGGGTGTGATTGGCAGATGTCCACAAACCTTTGGCCATATAGTTTTCAAAAATGTTTTATACCATCTTGATTCCCTCATGGGCTCAATAAAGTCAGTCTGTCTATCTGTCTATCTGTCTATCTATCTATCTATCTATCTATCTATCTATCTAAAATGCATGTTGTTGAAAATGTTACCTGGTGCATTTTAGTACTGATGTGTGGATGGGGAAAAACAAGGATATTTGAAAACGCTGATGTGTATCCTGTGATATGGCCTTGAAGATCCAGCTCCTGGATAAATTGTTTTGGATGTGTTGGAGCTGCATCTGACACGATCCAGCTTTATCCAATTTATTACAGTTAATTTAATTCCTGCTGATGACATTTTGGTCACTATTTTACAGTCAAACATAGCCACGTACAACATGTACTGCATTCCTGTGTGCAAGATTAAGTACTTTTCATTCATTGCTGTACAACTGACCTCTGCATGCTCAATGCTGTTACTGACTATATACAGAGTCTTTTTTGTCACTTATCTATCTTTGCTGATCTGCATCACATCAAACCAAGGAATCCGTGTAAACTGCCTAAATGGCATAAATTTCCCGGTTCAGGTAGCATGCGCAATCTGTGTATGTTTTTTATAGACATTTTCCTATCATCTCAGTGTGCACTTCAGTGTGCGTGAAAAATGGACATAGCCAAAATGTGGCAGAAACTATGTATATAGTATTTACTGTATGTAGAATATTTTTATTCAATGCATACCAGACTTGAATACGAAGTCTTAAATAGTTAATTACAGGTAACTAATAGGCTTCTCTTTCTGCTCTTGGCCATCTCTACATACTGTACATATGTTGAGCAAAATCTGCAATAACTTGATGGCTGAGAAAATGTGTAGAGTGTAAGGGTGAACAAGTAGAGCATATGTTGTAAATAATAAATGCAAAATTAAATATAGGGAGTTTTATTCTCATTGGTTCCTGACTTCCAGACACTCTGTAAATGAACTTGGCTTTGCAGTCAGGGAGAAAAAAACTAATAATGTGTTAATAGCACACCTAACTTCCAACGTATTTGATTGCACTAGTATGACTGATTAAGACAAATGTAGGTTACAAGTGTTTAAAAAACCCAAATTGACAATCATTTTAGGGTCCAGGCTTTATTCCTGCTTGAGATTTTCATCTAAAGCAAGGAAACTGCTTCATTCTATGGCATGTGATGGTAATGTGTGGATCAGAAGTGCCATATCATCAAATGATGTCAGTGTGACAAAAGGAATTTATCCTTCTGGAGGCAAAAAAAAGAAGGAAACTGAGGTCAAGACACAACTCAAGCGAAGTAATTTTATTTTAAGGTGTAGTATATAGCCCTGGCCCCTTCTTTACAGGTATCTACTTCGATAATGAAAGATGGGTTGGGGTCAAGGAGTTTTAGAATGAGTGCAGTGGTAAATGCTCACTTGAGGACAGAGAAGTACTGGGTGGTTCACATTAGGTTGTTCTATTCATTCTTTAAAAGTGAAGAGAGTTATGCAGCTATAGAATGTTTCTGATGAAATGTCAATAAAATGGATGAACCCTAAAAAACTGTGGAGGGCCTCAATGCTTTGGGGGGGTTGACCATTCTGTGACTGTGATGTACCATAAAAATGTGACTTGGGGTATGCAAAATTCATACTTTTTAGTTTTAACAAATAATTTATTAGCTATTAAGCCTCAGCAGGACCTTTTTTTTTTTTTTTTACCATGCTAGATGTGTTCCTCTATGGAACTGGAATAAAACAAAAAGTACACCATGACAAATCTGCCTATCATGTCTTGGAGGATGTGACAACTGCCTGGAACAGGCAGGGGGCACTGACTAGGCCATATGGCATTATTAAATATTCATAATGTCCCAAACTAGTGCTAAATGAAGTTTTCCACTCATCACCGTCTTAGATTTTGATCAGATGTAGGCTCTATGAAAGTCTAAATTTGTTAGGATGGTGGCTGATTTTTGTTGTTCTAGGGTGAAAGTCACAAGGTGTAGTAGATAGCAGTATTTCATGGTGATCTGAGTGAGACATCGATGGTCAATAGGCCTCTCTATTTCTCTGAACAAATAAGAACCCAGCAGATGCTGCTGATGAAGAAAGCCTTGTTTCAGGGCTTCAGAAATTATTTTGTAGTAAGAAATTAGTATTTAGTAGTCTCAGATACAATCTGTGCATTTGTATAAGAAAATGAGCTGTATGTTTTACTGAGCATCTTGCAGAACCAGCCACAGCTCTTCAGGAGACTTTGACTGTCGCACTTGCTTCTTATATTTGCAGCAAAACCCAGCAGCTTTCATTACGTTTTTTTGTAATAAAAATCTATAACAAAGTTTGTATTTAAAAAAGAAATATGGTGCCTAAGACTCTTGAGTTTTTGTGATTTTGCCTTTATACACCACCACAATGGATTTGAAATAAAACAATCAAGATGTGATCGAAGTGTAGACTTTCAGCTTTATTTTAAGAGGCTCCACAAAAATATGGCATTTACCATTTAGGAATTACAGCCATTTTCAGTAAAGTACTTCCATTTTCAGGGGCTCAAAGGTATTTGGACAATTGACTGACAAGAAGTTAATTGACCAGGCGCGGTCCATTCCCTCTTTACTTCAAGACAAATAAAGCAGATAAAAAGTCTGGAGTTGATATCAGGTATTGAGTTGGCGTTTGGCAGCTGTTTGACTGGAGCTACCAATATGAAGTCCAAGGAGATCTCAATGTGAAGTGAAGGAGACCATCATTAGGCTGAAAAAAACAACATATATAAGAGAGAGAGCAAAACCCTTAGGTGTGGCCTCATCAACAGTTGGTTGTGATTCTTAAAAAGAAAGAAAGCACTGGTGAGCTCAACAACATCGAAAGGCCTGGAAGACCACGGAAGACAACTAAAATGGATGATCACAGAATCCTTTCCTTGGTGAAGAAAAACCCCTTCTCAACATCAACAAAAGTCAAGAATACTCTGGAGAAGGTAGACGTATCATTGTCAAAATCTACAATCAAGAGACGCCTTCATGAATGTAAATACAGAAGGTTTACAGTAAGGTGCAAACCACTGGTAACATTCAAGAACAGGAAAGGCAGATTAGACTTCTAAAGCCAGAAAACATCTAAAAAAAGTTCTGGAATAAGATTCTGTGGTCTGATGAAACCAAGATTAACTTGTACCAGAATGATGGGAAGAGAAAAGTATGGCAAAAGAAAGGAACAGCTCATGATCCAAAGTATACCACATCATGTGATAAACATGGTGGAGGCAGTGTTATGGCATGGGCATGTATGGCTGCCAATGGAACGGGTTCACTGGTGTTTATTGATGATGTGACTGCTGACAGAAGTAGCAAGATGAATTCTGAGGTGTATAGGGCTATACTCTCTGCTCACATTCAGCCAAATGCTACAAAACTGATAGGACGGCACTTCACAGTACATTTGGATAATGACCCTAAACATACTGAGAAAGCAACTCAAGACTTTTTGAAGGCAAAGAAATGGAATATTCTTCAATGGCCAAGTCAGTCATCTGATCTCAACCCAATAGAGCTGCTTTTCACTTACTGAAGACAAGACTGAAGGCAGAAAGACCCACAAACAAGCAGCAACTGAAGGTGGCTGCAGTGAAGCCTGGCAAAGCATCTCCAGGGAGGAAACTCAGACTTGACTCAACGTTGACTGCAAAGGATTTTCATCCAAGTATTAAAATTATGGTTATATTTACAATTATGTCACTTTGTCCAAATACCAAATGCCAAATACCAAATATCAACTCCAGACCTTGGGAATGGACCGCACCTGGTCAACTAAATTCTTGTCAGTCAATTGTCCAAATACCTTTGAACCCCTGAAAATGGAAGTACTTTACTGAAAATGGCTGTAATTCCTAAATGGTAAATGCCATATTTTTGTGGAGCCTCTTAAAATAAAGTTGAAAGTCTACACTTCGATCATATCTTGATTGTTTTATTTCAAATCCGTTGTGGTGGAGTACAAAGGCAAAATCACAAAAACTCTGTCATTGTCCAAATACTTCTGGACCTAACTGTATGTATGTATATGTATATGTATATGTATATATATATATATATATATATATATATATATATATATATATATATATATAGTGTGTGTGTATGTGTGTGTGTGTGTGTGTGAACGACTGGCCTCTGTAAGCATATTAAATGTTTAAGTTCATGACAGCACAATCAGTAAAAGACTGAACAAATATAGCTTTCATGAAAGAGTGGCTAGGAAAAAGGCCCTGATGACTCCCTTGCCAACTGGTTTTCCATCCAGAGCTTGAACATGGATAGGGGTTTTCAAAGGTTGTACGAGGTTCTCCAGATGGTGAACTATGTTCAGGTCTATGAAGTTTCTGTGTGCTCCAGTAATGACGAGTGCTGAAAGGGAGCCAATGTTGTGTCTGAATAGTGGACTACAACAGGAACGTGATTTTTAGTGATTATGATTAGTGATTATGAAGATTAGTGAAATCTAAATTTACATCCTCCCCTGTCTGTAAGGATGTATCTCCACCTACCTTTAACACTGCCACTGAGTCAATTTACACCCATTCCCTGAGAGGTTTTAATGGAGACTGTGCAGCATTTAAAATGTTCTTCTAGCTGTTATGGATGGCAGCCCTGCTAATTTTATGGAGAATGTATCAGGAACTGACAATCCTTACATACAGGCTATTGTTAATGAGCTTTTAATGTTATGTTCCAAAAAACCTTACCTTAATCAAACTTTATGCCATAAAGGCTCAAACTGTGGAGCCTTTGATATAATTGATGGTAGTATTTTGATTAATAGGCTTAATCAGTGGGTTGGTATTTTGGGAACTGCTCTTAAGTGTTTTTTTTTTTTTTTTTAATCTTATTTAACTAATAAGAAATTCTCATTTTTTGTCGGGGATAAGGTATTCTCTCTTGCTGCCCATGCTTGGACCCATTTTATTTTCACTCTACAGTATATTCAATTCAATTCAATTCAGTTTTATTTGTATAGCGCTTTTAACAATGGACATTGTCACAAAGCAACTTTACAGAAATAAATGGATTAACAGAAAATATATTATAAATATTTGAATTTATCACTGTGAATTTATCCCTAATGAGCAAGCCAGTGGCGACGGTGGCAAGGAAAAACTCCCTGAGATGATATGAGGAAGAAACCTTGAGAATCTGGAACCAGGCTCAAAAGGGAACCCATCCTCATCTGGGTGCAACAGATTAAATAAATAAATCCCTTCTATTATTGTGCGCTATAAGGACAAGTAGTGCAATTGTGCAACCAATAAATTCAGCACAGTTTCCGCAAGAAGTCCTTTTGGTTAAAATCTATCCACTGTCCACTGATGGAGTCCTGAGTACGAAGCTGCTCGTGGCAACCGCAGCCCCAAAGCCACTACAGCAATCGCAGTCCCAAGCCATTACAGTA
>CM040976.1:27553990-27589308 GCA_022985145.1 Pangasius djambal | reverse complement strand
AGCTCCCCATATGTGATCCCCAAGCCATCTCCACAGCCCCCAGGTGGCACCATCCCCAGCAAACCAAACGGTTCTTCAGGCCGTCCATATGGGGCCCCAGCAGCAGCGAGCGAACTCAACCGATGAGAACTCCAACCAGATGTAGGGCATCAGGATGGGTCAAGCAGCGAGGAGGAGCAGAAGGGGCATCAGGATGGGTCAGACAGCGAGGAGGAGCAGAAGGGGTCAGTATATGCTTCCCTTGGGTATTTAGTTCAACATTTGAATGTCTCAGTTCAGTTTTATGCTGATGTACTTGTCGGGAAAATGTGAGAGTTTCAGTAGGTTGGTCAATCTAACTAAATGTTTTTAGCCATTAAGGACTAGATGTCTTATAACATAATTAGTTTAAATGAAAATAAAACAGCAGTCCTTGTAATTGGCCCTGATCGTATTTGAGGGGATTTCAGGTAGCCCTTGGTCTCTTGGCACCTATTGTTAAATTCTTTGCCTGAAATTTAGCAATTATTTTGAAAAATCCTCTTTATGGTGCATACCTAGTACAATCCTGGCTTTTACTTATAAGAAATATCGCTAAAATTAGACATGCATTGTTCTTTCGGGATATGGAGAAAATTATCCCTGTATTTGTGTCATCACATCCAGATTACTGCAATTCTTTGTTTACTTGCCTTATTCAAGGAGTTCTGGCTCGTATCCAGTTAGTCTAGAATGCAGCAGGTCGTCTTCTTAAGAAAACCAAAAACAGGAATTTTAAATGGCTGGTCTTTGCAAACTAGGCCTTACATGGAGAAATTTCTAAACAAGACAAACAGTGTAACAAGACAAGCAGTAAAATCTTGTGAGATTGTTAGAAACAAAAATATAGTGAGCATTGTAACAAGAATCCTTGGCACTTGGTTGGATCTCTATCATACTTATCAGGTCGAGCAGTCAGGAGACGAGTGTGAGGACAGAGTGCAGCTGTTGCAGGGCCAGACTGTTGGAGTTTCTAACATGACCGTGATCTGTTATTGATCTGCAGTGTTGCTCGCCAACAATATGGCCTGGCCCTGAGCTGTGACTGCTTGATGCAAGTCCCTAAATCTCATTGCACCCATACTTGCAGTGAGGTCTTTTTTCACGACAGGCAGACAGAGGGTAGCAAATGCAATTTTATTAAAAGAATCCATGGAAAGGGGCTGGCAATTGGCAAACACACATAAGCGATTCATAAAATAAACCTAATGCTAATTTACAATTAATGCACAACTGGTATTTTATGATTCTGATAAGAAATGAATCCCCAGGCTTATAAAATTCCAATTCCAAAAAATTCTACTAAATAGTATCTGCATACAAATATAGTCATAATATATATACAAATGTCTTATTCAGTTCTTTGCCATCCATAAGCCCCATGATAACCTACTTTACTGGCATTAACACTTCTCAGACCTCATGTTGAGAGACAACAACAACAGACTCCAGATGGAAATGTCACATTTAAAATCTGAACCTTTTGTACATGAACCGATGAACCAAACACACAGAACAGTCCAAGAATCAACTAAGAAATGGCTAGTCAAAATAGATTTAAATATTCTCAAATTAAAGGCAACATTCTGCACTTTAGCTTCACACTCATTGCTTCATTGCAAAAGCAGTAGGTTGCTTTGCATGTGAACTGCGCTGTAGAAAAGAAGGATTTCCCTTGAATCTGTTGCACTCAGTGTGGAATCATATCACTAGCCTCTCACTTGCTGTGGGGCTGTGTCATTATCAGTCATTTGTTTACCCAGCAAAAATCCCAGACCAGAAGGGGACGATAGTGTCATCCTCAGATGTCCACCCTCCTGACCGTCTGAAAGCCACTTGGCTTTGTTTTCTATTCTTCCAAAGCACAATAAGCTGATCAATCCATGCTGCATATAAACTCAAAATACAAAAAGCATCAATGTCAAACACTTGAATTTGAACGTCAAACACAGCTCACGAGGCTTCCTCTCGCTTCATATGAATTTCTCAGTACAACAGAACATTGTATAAATGTTAAAGCAGATCACTAAATACAAATATTTCATGCTTTCTGTTTGCATGCGTCCCAAAAGCTACATCACTAGTTAATGTTATTAGTAGAATATCAGCCAATTTAAGAAATGACCTGAAAGCTAGAACACCGAAAATATGTTCCGTCAAGATTTCTCTATATTCATCATTTTTAGTGTTTTTAGAATCTGCTATTCTTGGTGGCAGATATGTATGACAGTATGTGTTACCCACAATGCATGTCAAACATACATTAGTTATTTCAACTAAAAAGTAACTGCAACAAGCAGTATGTTACAAGGTAGCATTAAAATAATTGTATATTGAAGTAATACATGTGAGGTGAAAGAAGTAGAGTTACATTATCCATGTGCTAATTAACCTGTGAGGTAGCTAATTAATAGGCTAATCTACACTATTGTTTGAGTTTTCTTGATGGTTCCTATTTGTTAGAATGAATTCTTGGAAAAAATGTTCTATTAAGCACTGAATACAAATTAGGACAAACTCTAGAGTTGACTGCAGACATTTGCATCTCTTATGGTTTTATGGAAGAGGAAACTGTCCTGCTATTTTTTGACGTATCTACAAATAAAAAAGTTCAAAAAGTTAAAAATTAAATTATCATTTCAATTTTTTTATTGCATTAACTTCTAACACTGTTTGACCATTTTATGTTTATGAAATATAACATACTAAATAAACAACTGTGAAACACAACACACTAAATGTCATGTTATTATAAATAAATCGGTTTGATTCATTTTGTCCTAAGGGTATGCACTTTTTTTTTTTTGTAGAAGGTGAAATTTATTTCCTTTAATGTGATAAATCTCTAGATGGCAGAGGACGTTAAAATAACTTGGCTTTAAATGTCAATACATATGCTGCTTCGTATTCCAGTCTTAGACGCACTATTTTGGAATGACCTACAGGTCGATACAATAATACATTATATAAGGATTTCAGCTTTATATTAAGTAGCAAAGTGAAAGACCTGCTATGATAATATTTAAAAAAAAAAAAAAAAAAAGATTATTAACTACATTTAGTCTCAGACTGAAGAGATCTGTATTATGTGTACATTGGAGCACTTTGTATCTGATAATAATAAGACGTGATAAAAATGCTGTGGTATATCTGGTCTTCAATCAAGCAAAATGCATCCGACACCCGCCCCACACTCCACTGACTCCCCCAGCATGGATCCGCATTCAATCAGGGCCTACATTTCCACCTGATCACAGCTCAGACTCATTTTAGTTAAGGCTCTGCAATAGTGGAATGGCCCATCTGAAGCCCTTTGCAAAAGAATTCAAATACAGAAACGTTAGTTGTTTAGGATGTATCGGATTGCATAATTCATAGTTTGACTGACTACGTTGTGACCAGTGTTAGAAAGTACCAATATTTATCCTAACACTTGTGAGTAGGTGCCCTCAGATTTGGTTCTTCCTACGCCTATCTTACACTTTGTTCTGGTCGGCTGGAGGAACCTCAGCCTTGCAGCACTGTCTCACTCATGTGACTTTGGATAAATCCATTCATTCCTTCATTTTCAGTAACTGCTTTATTCCAGGCAGGGTTGCAGTGAATCCAGAGCCTATCCTGGGAACACCATGCATGCACACATTCACACACTCATTCGCACAAAGCGGCAATTTTGCATCGCCAATCCATCTACTGGCATGTTTTAGGGAGCTGGGAGGAAACTGGAGCATACACACACAAGGACATGAGGAAAATGTGAAATTCCGCACAGGAAGTAACCCAAGCGTAGGATCGAACCAGATAGGATAAGGCGGCATAATGGCGCAATATAAAGTCTTTTCAAAGCTATCATTTCAAAAATAAAGCTCCACATTTTAACACGCAATGTCTCAAATTGGAGAGTCAAATCTGTCTAAACCTGCTCCACTCTCCTGCCTCTGCAAATAGCTTTCTTTTCTCTCCTACATGTCTCTCTACTTCTCCTCCCTCTCTCTACCCATCTACACCTTTTCCTCTCCATGCCTACACTATCATCTTTTTTGTTTCTCTCTCTATCTCACACACACACACACACACACACACACACACACACAGATACACATAAAGTGCTGAGAGAGGAGAAAGCTCTTCACAGAGACAGCTTTTGAAGAGAGTGTAGTTCAGCACTGCACAGAAACACCCCGACAGGAATAGAAGTATGTCCTTGGTGCTCTCTCTCTCTCTCTCTCTCTCTCTCTCTCTCTTTCCTTTGCCTTCCTCCCCCACTCTCTCTGTCTCTCTCCCTCTGGATTGGACTAATGAATCATGTACACATGGAAAGGTTTGCGTAGGAGAAAGAGCATGCAAAATAGACAGCATAAGAGTGGACCCTCAGTGCTTAAAAAAAAAACTGTTTACATTTGGTACACTCCAGTTTATTGGCAGTTGAGTAAAAGACCATGCCAAAGTGGAGCTAAGCACCTTTGGTGCTTAACCTGGTCGACCAAAGGAGCATGAAAAACTATATAGTATGTCTTATAAAAGAGCTCTGGTGCTGTTGAATTCAAAGCTAGTGACAGCTTAGATCCTAGAACCCACACGGTTTTAATCGTCTTAATATGAAAAAAGAGATTGATGTTTATACAATTTCCTCTCTGTCAGCAAATTATTTGCCCCTCAGTAAAAAATTAAATACATTATATGTGCATAGCAACAACATGTTGCATTATATACAATAAACCTGAATACATTAACATGATAGGATGATAGATTTAATGATTCAGGAATTAAGACATCGTCAGAATTATTTTTGCCAGAGAAGGTGTTGAGTAATTTTCTATAATAGCACTGCTTGGACAGAATACACACACACACACACACACACACACACACACACACACACACACACACACACACACACACACATTATATATATATATATATATATATATATAATCATGTTATGGTTTCTATGGTAACTACTCATTCACAGAGACTGGTATAGCAGAAGCTGCACATCTCATCTAAGACTAATAATAAACATATTTAAAAAAGTGCTTTTATATAGCAAAGGTAATGTATAATGTATAATCTTGATATAGTGAAGCTTTCTCTAAGCAGATGTTTATTTAACATTTAAGGAAGGAGTCTCCAGTATCAGCTTTGTAACAGTCACAGGAAAAGGTCTCTTGGTAACAAGCTGAAATTTGTTCTGTCTTCTGATATTAAGAGTTTGAGAGAACGAACTTGGGAACTAAACTGTTTGGCATTACAAATGTGATGTAATTAACAGTTGGCTATATTAGGTAACTTTACTTGACCAAGCAAACATAGCTAGTATTAGTAGCTAGAAAAAAAATATGATACTAAATAATGACAGTCAGTTCCACCATGGACAATTCCTCCCTAGACCACTAGAGGCCACCCTCAATCATTTTCTGAATTTCTTCTTTTGTTGTCCGCTTGCTTCCTGTGTTTGTGCACACCTGTTTTGTGTTTCCCTAATTAGTCCCCCTATTTCCCTAATTTAGTCCCCCTAGTTCTGTGTTCTTCCATTTTTTTTGGTTCTTTTCCCATCTTTGATTTTTTTTTTTAATTTAAAAAAGTCATTTATTCCATTAAAGACTTCTGCAACTGCAGCTGACTCTCATGATTTTATGACCGACACAGCCCTGTCAATGTACACATTCAAAATTTCACCTGGTCTTTTTCCCGTCTTCAGTGGTCTTCTGCTGTTGTAGCCCATCTGCCTCAAAGTTCAACGTGCTATGCATTCCGAGATGCTTTTCTGTCCAGCGTGATTGTAAAGCGTGATTATTTGAGTTGCTGTAGCCATCAGCTCAAAGCAGACTGGCTATTTTCATCAGACCTCTCTCATTAACAAGGGATTTCCACCCACCGAACTGAATGTTTTTGTTTTCGCACCATTCTGTGTAAATTCTAGAGAAGGAAATCTATTCAGTTATATACAGTATATCAGCAGTTTCTGAAATACTTAAACCAGCCCATCTGGCATGACCAGGAATGCCATGTTCAGTCACAGAGATCACCTTTCTCCCCAATTCTGATGTTTGATGTGAACATTAACTGAAGCTTTTCCCATTTCTCTATGCATTGGTTGATTGGAGAATTGCATGAATGAACAGATGTATGGGTGCTCCTAATAAATTGGTCAATGAGTGTAAGTATTATGAAACTCTTTAGACTAACAGGACAAATTATCCCAATGGCACTCGTGTTGGTTGTTTATTTATTTATTTATTTATTTTTTTTAGCTTGGCTTTGACCTGATTAGTCGGATGATAAAAGGTGATAAAGATTGCAGAAAAGCCCTGAGTAATGTCAAACCCTTTTCAACTTTTCCACTCTGGTGAAAAGAATGCTGGTGGCAGTGCTTTTAAAATCCGACAGGCCTGCTGGATGCTTCGCATAGGATTACGTAAGGTAAATATTGGTGGTTGAGTGTGAATGTAGCCTTCTTACATGCAGGGAGAACAACACTTCCCTCTGCTGTTACACCTCTGCTATCGCTATTGTCACTGCCAGGGATTCAGCCAACTCAGAGACTTTTTTCTTTTTCAGTCAAATGAGAAGAAAATGTTATGCAATTATGCAATTTTATTATTTTATATAGCAGTACTTACAGTATGTTTCTAAGCCCTAGCAGTGGAACTGCTTGATAAAGATATGACTTAACTGATGTGACATTATGTAAAAGGTGTGGTCAGCATCAAATAAGAAGTTGACCCCAAAAATGACACATACTTTGGATAGTTTTTTCTCTCCATATTATCACTATGACTAATAAATTCCATTTATTTAATGATGCATATATACATAAGATGGACTAATGTAACAAAATAAGTGTAAAGTTCATGTGCATATGATAATAACTGAATCATTTTCAAGATGGAAAAAACAAAACAAAACATTGTTTGGACAGCATGGTTCAGGTTAATAGAAAAACTGAAAAAAAGAGGAGAAGTGCAGAGATTTAATGGATGCATGAATGGATGCATGAACATACCACAATACAGTTATGTGATGCATTAGTGGATTTTATGTGCATTAAATGGTGTTTCAAAAAGCAGGGGAATGAGTTAGACTGGTAAATATAGAATATTAATTATGGAGTATGCAAATATTTTACTTAGCATAATAAGTTCATAGAATTTTAGAGATTAGTGTTGATTCCTTAATTCTTACGGTGAAAAATACATTACAAAATGTTACCTCATAGTGTTTTTAAAGGTGATTTTACTTAATCTGTTCATACTTGATTTTGGAAAAAAAAATTGGTTATGAATCTGGATAATACTGATGATTTTCTAAACCCTGCCGTTGTTCTTATTGCTGTAAGAAATGAATTATAAAGTCCAGCATATTAATGTGTTACAGTATTAGAATATGGTGATGATGAATTTGGAGGGTTTTTTTTTCCAGGTCTTGTTATTGTATTAAATGTGATTTGTTGCTGCCATGAATAAGTATGCTACAAATAAATGTTTTAAACCTGTCATTGAGGATATAAATACATTTTAGCCTAATCTGATGAAGCTATGCGTCCCAAATTCCATGTCATTAAAAGGATTTTCAGTCAGTCTTGACAAAAGTGTGAGCCGTGCTTCTTTAGAATATGATATATCCACACTTTTCATTCGCATGTCGATAGTCTACACCATGAGGATTTAAAAAATGCTTTATTAATGGAAAGAAAGCTTAAGCAATGTGGAAAAAAAACATGCCAATATATTTGAATTCACCCTACTTTTTTTTGTTTTTTTTTTGGAAATATGGAAATATGACAACATGTGCATTGTGGGGTTTCTCCAGAGTGTTCAGTGATCAGCTCTACCTTATTTATTAATAAGTATCTTTCATTCCAGATAAGAAATGTTATTCCCTGCACCAAAACCATTCATGCAGTGTTTTACTGTAACTTTCACTGTTTATGTAGTCCCTTGTTGTTCTGTGTTTGTCCTATGTAGCACCTTGGTCCTGGAGGAACGTTGTTTCGTTTCACTATGTACTAAGTGGCTGTAGATGGTTGAAATGACAAGAAACTCCACTTGACACTTGTTATCTACAATTTGGCACATCTTCACTGTACCTATCAGTCAAGTAGCAGCTAAGGGGAATAGATATGCTTAAATAAATCTTCTCTGTAACATCAGTTTTTCCTTGTTTACATCTTTTTACATCCTTTAAAGGAAGCCAAAGAAATACAAAGGATATTCAGGTTTTGCTCTGATCCTTTGATAGCCTTGTGCAATAATTCTAAAATAATAGGCCAGTGTGAATGCATTTTTAATGCCACACACTCAGGTTATTTATTATTTAAAAATGTACAGTCCACCTCAAAGGCTCTCAGCACACGGGCTGGTTATCAGGCTGTGGCCACAGCTAGCAAAACACCCACTCTCTGAAAAAAGGGTACTAATTTGATTTGTACCTTTGTCTTTGAGCTGGTATCCTAATCGTTTGTACCTTTCACCTGGAAATGTGGATATGGTATATAGGATGTATGTCTCTTTTAAAAAAGATTGAAAGAAAGATGAAGTTAGATAAACTGGGACTTTTTGGCATTTCCAAACAAATCCCCAATCACTTGATACATTTCTGAAACCTCAAGGTGTTAACTATCCACATGTGAAGGAAAGATGTTTCTGTCATGTTCGATAGTAGCATGGCTTTGTTAAGACTGACGAAAAGCCATTTTTAATTATATGTTTGGCCATTTGGGACACTTGGTTTAGGTTTAATTTCCATACTTTCATGCCATGTTTAAAGCTAAATAATAAATGCTGCTAAATTAAACAGTCCCAACTCTGCCTGATGTCTCAATATACACTATATGACCAAAAGTATGTGGACCCCTGACCATCACACCCATATGTGCTTGTTGAACATGCCATTCCAGATTTAGTCTCTCCTTTGCTATTATTATAACCTCCACTGTTCCGGGAAGGATTTTGGAGCATGGCTCCATTTTCTGTTCATTCAGTCACAAGAGCATTAGTAAGCTCGGGCACCTGTGTTAGGCGAAGAGGCCAGGCATGCAGTCAGCATTCCAATTCATCCCAAAGGTGTTCAGTGGGGTTGAGGTCAGGACTCTGTGCAGACCACTCGAGTTCTACCACTCCAACCTTGGCAAACAATGTCTTCATGGACCACACTTTGTTTACAGGTTCCTTAGTTTCAGTAAAGGGAAACTGTAGTGCTACAGCATGCAAAGACATGGTTTAAACTTTGTGGCAACAGTTTGGGGAAGGTCCACATATAGGAGTCATGGTCAAGTGTCCACAAACCTTTGTGTACCTGAAATCATGCTACTAGCGCTATTTGCTTTTAGAGTAGCATGCACATGCACCTAAGTAATAGGTACATACTATGCATACAAAAGATTGAGAATAGTTTGTGATGAGGAAAGGTTCAGTTTGGTACCACTTTCTTCTGAGAATGTAGCAACAAAACTCAAAGTGGGCGTTACTTTTACACCCTTTGGCCCTTAGCTGGGTGGCTTCAAGCAATATGTCGTGATAAAAATGCAAGAAACAATCTTTGTCACTGATTAAAATAGACTTAATGTAATTGGCAGCATAACACTTGAAAAGCTATCCCAGACCCTGCATAAAATGTCCAACTCATGAGTGCACTGTATTTCATTGTATTTGAGCAAATACCCTACAAATCCTCTGGAAAGAAACAGTGAGCACAATTTCCAAAATTATTAAAAAGGGCATCCCTGTCTTTACATCCCATTAACACTGTCATTAAGAACTCATGAACAGAAGTTAGCAAATCTCTGTCTGTTATAGGCTATGGGAAGCGCTTGGTTGCCATCTACAGGAAAAGTGAACGGTGTCCTTCTTTGTCTCTCTGGATAAGAGATCTTTCTCCATGCTTAGCAGCTGAAAGACTTACCTATGCAATCAGAAGGAATGTATTGCATTAAATCTGGGGTTCTTTACTTTAGTTTTTGGAAAACAGTGATCTGCCCTGAACTATTCCTCTTGACAGTGACCATTTTATTTACATTATCTAATTTACTTTTATTACTAAGCACATCCTGTACAGAACTGATTAAGGTGGCTCTGATGATAGTACTTTAACTCTCTGCAGTGTCTACCCCCTGATTGAACCCCTCCTTTTTTAAATTAATTAATTAATTTTTCTTTTGCCTTTGTTTGTCCTCTTTTTCTATCTATACTAACTGGAGTGGGAGGGGTTTGGGTTGTTCTTTTTTTTTTGTGGTTTGCTGATTTGTATTAGGAATAGCTGTAGCACTATGTTATTCTTGTTTTCTGTTATTTATTAATGGGTCTTAATGGCCAGCACTGTTGCCTCGCACCTCCAGGGCTGCGGGTTCGAGTCCCGCATCCGCCCTGTGTGTGTGTGTGTGGTTTGCATGTTCTCCCTGTGCTTTGGGGGTTTCCTCCGGGTACTCCGGTTTCCTCCCCCAGTCCAAAGACATGCGCTGTAGGCTGATTGGCATCTCTAAATTGTGTGTGAATGAGTGTGTGTGCGTGCGATTGTGCCCTGTGATGGGTTGGCACCCTGTCCAGGGTGTCCCCTGCCTTGTGCCCCGAGTCCGCTGGGATAGGCTCCAGGCTCCCCACAACCCTGTGTAGGATAAGCGGGATGGATGGATGGATGGATGGATGTTTGTTAATTTGTCTACTGGTTGAAGAGGTAAATTGCTTTAATGGTATTAAATATAAATGCTTTTCCTAATGAAACAATGAAACAAAAAAAGGTGAAGATAGAGTTCAGGGAAGGGAGCGGGAAATGAGCTCTTTGGTGGTGGTGCCTACATGTTTAATAAACATGTTCACAAAAAACAAATGTTATATTAAAGCACTGGAACAAAACAGGAAGTCAAGGGTGAATTTTTCACGTGCGAATGATTTTTAAGAATGAGAGCGCATGAGAAAAGTGGCTGTTACATGCTTGCTACAGGGGGCGACACTTGCACACCTGAGCTGAGACGCTCTCACCCGGACCACTAGCACGTGCCGGAATCAGCTCAGTCACACAGATTTGTTGTCATCCAGAATGAGCGCGCGCTCCACCGCTGCCGGTTACTTGCGCTAGCTCTGCAGGACTAATTCCGACAAGCCTCGATAAGTTTCTAAGAAAAAAAAAGAAAAAAGAAGGATTTTTTTCCCTCCGCTTTATTTAAGCAAGCAAAGCCAGAATGAACTGGACTGCGTTCAACGCCACGGACGGCGGTTTCCACGCCGGGAGCACCGACACCGTGCCCGCGTGCTGCACTTGGTCCTCAGCTGTCACAGACTCCGGCTTGGCGCAGAGCGGCGCGCACGAGCGCGACTCCTTCGCCCCGAACATGGTGCAGGTCGCCGTGATGTGCGTGCTCGCGCTCACCGTGGTCTTCGGCATCTTCTTCCTGGGCTGTAACCTGCTGATCAAATCCGTGGGAATGATCAACTTCCTCGTCACGGACAGAAGATATTCCAAGGACGTCGAGGCGGTTATAGTGTGCTCGTAGTGGAAAGACTCGGATTTGTTCATGTTGCTGAGGAGATCCTTCTCTAAGATGTTATGAAGACTGCTTGGACTTGCATATTGGTGCACAGAAAACAAAGAAACCTACATTGTGAAAATGGCAGGATGACATTCCCCGGGGTTAACTCTTCTGCATTAGGTTATTTATTAAATAACTATTAAATAACTATTTTAATGCAGCATGGACAGGAAAAGATCTTCAAATGTATGCAACTGATTATACTTATACTAATATATTACACAGTGTCAATTTGATTTCGAAACATTCTGTGCTTCTTAATACTGTATCATCTAGTCTTCACCCCTGTAGTGCCTATCTGCATTGTTTGTACATGATTGATTGCACTTTAAACTTTTAACTCCACCAAATGGTCACAATAATTAAATTTTCCCTAAAATGAAAGATGATGATGATTGTTATTCTTATTACTGGAAAGAAAAGGTACACCATTCATTAAGATTTCCCATCATGCCATATTTAGACAAATCTTTGATCTTTCAAGGCTCCTAAATGAAAAAAAAAAGAGTATTTAAAAGAAATCTACTTTTTCAGAGTAGTTTTTACTTCACCATTAGCCTACAATATGATATGATATATAAAATATGATCAGGTTTTATTCACTACAGCAATGTTTATTGGTTGTTCTACTGTAACAGTTCACTTAAACTCATTTCTCAATCTTTTTGTTTATAAAGAAATAATATAATACATGTTGTACCCTATTGGATTGGCAGCTTGTTGTGTAAATTCTAAAACCTGCACACTGGGTCGTGTACAACCCGTTAACAGCACACAAATGTTAAGTCATTTCCATTGTACATGATCACTGTGTTCTCTCCATGGCATTAAGGTTGTGATTACAGTCATTCACCATTAATTCGCTGCAATTTCTTTGTCATCGTTGCAGTAAATGAGGCCGCAGAATGAAGGGAAATTAACTTGGAGTTAAAATAAAATTAGTGGCCACAGCAACTGGACAAATACAATTATGCGTCTGTAATTATGTGAAATTATCATTGTCTCATAACTGATTATTGCTAAGAATAAAACTAAACTGATGTAACTGTGCACCTGTTAATAAACCCTATTTGAATTAGAGAGCAGCTGTAAATTTGCAGGTGGTGTCAGTGACAATAAAAAGGCTATTAGGAATACATACATAGGAACATATTGTAGTCCAAACGTGATAAATAATTCAGACACCCCAGATGCAAGTCAAGCCACTTCGTAATTCCAAATATGTGAGTCACTTTTGAATCCAGTGGCACTTGTATCTGACTTGCAATGTGGAAGCCTAAACACTGCTTAGTAAAGATCGTACAAATGCGTCAATGCATGGGTCATCCGGGGGCAGCATCTGAGATTGTACAAACGTAAACAGATGAGAAGCACTGACCCTGTTTACAATCTCAGCCAAGTACTGGGATGTGTATACACTACTGGCAGTCTTTTTAAACTCAAAAAGGCCATAGCTTTTGTACTTAGATCTGTACTTGTTCTTATTTCTTGACATGCAGCATACTTCCAAATAACTTGTATTAAAAAAAAGGCATCTCATGCTCTTATAGTTAAAACAAGGCTTGGGGATAAAAACAAACAATTTGGCTAAAATGCCTTCATCAGTGTCTTCTGCCACAAATTCACAAGCATTTATAGGATGTGGTCTATTAGAATCCATCTGCACTAAAGTTGATGGAAAATAGGGTGTGTGTGTGTGTAGGGGGAAAAAGCCATTCTGGTATGGTCATACTGAGCTGGTCCATTATGCCTAAGTATATACAAAGCAAATTATGACACACCACTTTGGTGCTGTACAGAGATATCAGAAATGCTTTCATTGGCCAAGAGTGAGTAATTAGAAGAATCTGGTTAGGCAGTTGCTGTCGTGGAATGACACTGAAACAAGGACAAAAAAGTAAATAATTGAGGCATGTATTAAGAAAAATTGAACAGAAGGCACATGATATACACATATACACACATAGAATATATATATATATATATATATTATTTCAGCAGTACCAGTGATACTTGCTCAGAATGCACTAATAAATGCTGGATTCAACTTACCTCAGGAAGGGAAGCTGGAGCTCGGAATTTATATCATATTTGACCTCCGTGCAATCGAGCGTCAAAGTGGGGGAAAAAATGGATACCTCCTTATGTTCATCTTTTGTTAACAACAAGCTAGCCAGCTAACTGTTGATTGATTGTATGTTGACTGATCTAAAGCAAATGTATACAGCATAACTCATTCAAAGGTACATGCTGTAGTTTCTATAGTAACAACTTACACTTCCATGATGAACATGCCACATAAACAGATCAGAAAAAAGTGTTTTCTGTGAGGAGATGGTTATTTAGGGCTTAGAAATGCAAACTCACATCTGCCCCACCTCTGTTCATGTTTGTATATCCCATACTGTTCAGAAACCAATGCTACTAAACAGATATTGCACATTATTTTGTACATTATCTCTGCATGGCAAATAAGCTGAAAAAATAGGAGTGTCAAACTAAGTTTTGTATGCAAGTAGCAGAGAATTCTTTCTTTCTGTTTATGCATCAATTTGTCTTGTGTGATTATATTAGAATTTGATAGTTTCAATTAGTGACAAACCTTAATGCTGTCAGAGGTAGGGGTCCCTGGAGGACTACTGGTTAGGCCACCATGCTCTCACCGCTGTGGCCCGGGTTTGAACTGACCCCAGCCACTGGAGTTGCAGAAGAGAGTGCACTCCCAGTGCCAGTGCCAGTCCCAAGCCCGGATAAAATTGGGGAGGGTTGCGTCAGGAACGGCGTAAAAACTGTGCCGAATCAATGATCGGCTATGGTGACCCCTAACCCCTACATTAGTGGACATGCAAAGTCATTAAAGTAGAAATGACTGGTTCTAACGTGCTATCCCTTGAAACATATTACACAAGTCACTTCTATGTGAGGGAAATCTGCCTTGGTGTGGTCAATAAAATAGCACCACCCATAAAATGTTTTATATTAACTGTATGTCTCAATAGCAACCCATGCTCTCTCCAATTACAGTGTCCACAATAACCAGTAAACTATGTACGAAACAAATTCTATTATTAGACTGCTGTTTTTCTTGTGGCGTACAGCTGAACATTACGTACAACCAATGATGTCATACATTCTTAAAAACAGCGACAAGACAACACTTATTTGGGCATACATGTTTATTGACCTTCATTCTTTTATATATGAATTAAAAGAGAATGTTAAATGACGCAACCAGAGGACTACATCAGTAATTTTTTTTATATCCCTGAGTGGTCCACAGGCATAACACCAACAATAAAATAAGACAAATAATAATACATCACAGAAGAGGATATAGTTTAGTCTGTGAGAATTTGAGGAACTGTTGAAGGTGAGAATGTGAGGCTGTTCTACAACTATAAATCTAACAAATTAGGACAAGCTATTTAAGACAAATATATATGACATATATATCATCACAGGATATGATAAAAATGTTCTGCTGAAAGGCAATAAGATGTCCCCTAACTGTACAGAACTAAGTCTCTTACGGTTACTAGTTGTCTAGGAGCATCTAAGACCGTTACAATATAAATATCTTTAAGCAGGAATGATCACCCATATGTGAAACATTTACTATGTTTATGGCTGAGATGCTGGTCCGCCTGCTCCAGTGCTAATATTTGCATACCTTCCTGATGCAAGTGTGAATGCGAGACCAGACGTGAAGTCCTTTCTTTGATGACTTTGGCAACGATTTGGCCATTTGCTGTAACAGCTTATCAGCCTTACAGCGTGGGAGAGAGGACTATGAGGTGTTTGGAATCAGATCACACCAGATTAAAACCCACATGTAAATTCCTTATTTTCTGAGACAACAGTTTACAAGGCTGTGGTTTAGATCATTTATATTCATACAGAAGAGTGCACAAAGTTCATGTCCTTTCCAGGCAGATGCAATAATTCAGACCAAAACACCAACAGTAGGTAAAAAATGTTCTCACTAAACATTACTAAGTCTCAGTATCAACTGAAGCAGTGCATTAGCTAATTTAGTTTCAAACAGAAAGCTCCTGCTGAAATCGAATCATTGCAAAATATGTTAAATCTCCATCTCTCTCAAAGGCCATGTTATTAACTATTTATTTCATTACAAGACTGTTTGCTTTAATAAAACACAAAAGAGACCTGCTGTCTGCATTTCACTGATCACAGAAAATGTACATTTCATTAATACTAAAGCAGTAAAGCTATAGCTGTTTTTTTTTTTTTTTTTTTAAAAAAGAAAGTCAACTCTAATGTATTACAGTCGTGATGATGAAACATTACTCCTGCATCACCGAGTTACAACACAGAGCTCTTTTTCAAAAAAACAAAACAAAAAAAACAAACACAATTAAATGATAAAGAAAGCATCATTTGCACTAACGCGGTTTCACCCAGAACAAACTTATCTTCCTGATTCGTTTAGTCAAAAGCTATTAGCGCATAGAATGTTTTTCATAAATGCTCCAGAGAAACTTTCCAGTTCTTCCAAATGTGCAATAAGTAAGCAGGTTTTATATGCTATTAGCATTGTGTACGTAATGATCCCATTTTCATTAAAGTTCTTTTAGCATACAAAGCTAGATTTGTATTCCAATAAATAACAGGAGCTTTCAGAGATCTGGGTCCAGATCCTTAAGAACACAGTTTTAGCAAGTGGAATTTCCAATTTGCTGTTTAGAACAGAAATCTATTGCAGGTATGATGTGCTTTTAAATAAGTAATAGAATTATGCTTTAACACTTTATATGAATAACAAAAAAGAAAGCTGAAACAACATAACAATGGCCATAATTTGCATTATACGCTTTTTTTTTTTTTTTAATTACCCATATGTGTCTGGTGATCATGATGATGAGGTGAGGATAGTGTCCTTGGCAATGGCAGGGTACATGAGTGTCTATGTCTTAAATAAGACACCAGAAGAAAGTGAGTCCAGCCACAATGCCATTGAGTATAGCCATGCTGTAGCCCATATGAAAGGAGTGGCCAGTCATTTGCCTGCCAACCAGACACACACACACAGACACAAGACTTTAATCTTCCACCACTCAATAAGTCTGCATAGGACTGGAGCCCAGTGTACATTATGGGGGAAAGAAAAAAAAAAAAAACAAGAACTCATCCCAAAGAAATGGTAGGATGCACCACTCCAATCAATTCTACAGTGGATATGTAGAAGGTGTGGTCAGTGATCGATAAAGACACAGGCCTGCTAAAACGCCATTACAAAATATTGTGGCATCCCATGATAGCTCTCTCAGTTTCAATAATGGCCTCTTTAGCTAATGCTTTTAGAGGAGCAGGATTCACCTTCACTGGTGCTCTATTAGATCTTTAAAAGTGAGAATCTTAGTGAGTTCATACACCAGTGCTATCTTCAAATGCTTTTCTAATGGGCTTTCATTTCATCCAATTTAGCTGACTACAATTCCCAATCCTTATAAATCTGTTCCTGCGTTGTGTGGTAGTACTGCCCAGCTGGGAGAGTAAAAACTGCTTGATTTGAAGATATTCTCATTCTGTTTTATAGTTCTTCATTTCATGGAAAACTATCAACCCATCTCTTTATATTGAAGAGGTTGGAATTTGTAGAAGGTTACGTGACAGGCACTTCTTGGAGGTGTTTTACCAAATTGGGACTCTTCAGTACTAGAATATTTAGCTTCTCCTTGCTATTTTCCATAATTAGCTGGCTTGCTAAGCTACTGTCAGGTTTCTTTAGATTTGTCAAGGGTGTTGTGTTTATCAACCAATATTGGCTGCTGGGTAAGTCAGTCAAGCACTTCGAAATGTCACTCTGACTTCCTGTCGCAGAAGGAAATAACAACAACATACAACAACAAACCACAACTTTAACTGTAAAATCATTTTCATGGACCGCGTCAGCACAGATTTATTTTATGAACTCAACTATTCAATTATTCAAATGTTAAGCTCGTTATTTAAATAAGAGCCAAACAGAGGTTCTCATAGCACAGAACCTTCTGATCATAAAACCGGGACTTTGACGTCTGAGATACCACTGCATTTACATACTTCAAGGCGTGAATAAACCATCTGCATTCATCACCAAATGAATTTCTCCACATGATCAGGAAATGGAAGGCAATTTGTTTCAGGCCATATGTGCCTTACAGACTTTCTAGCTTTTCTTTTCTTTTCTTAGAACTGGATTAGCATTTTGGGCTTGAAATGAAATGGCTATGTTTACATGCACATCAATATTCCGATATTAATCAGAATTTAGCAATATTCTAATTAGTGCTGAGTCGCCGCACGATTCAGATTAAGACAATATTCTGATTTCTCAAATTCCGATTCCCACCCCTGGAATATGCCTGTTTTAATCAGACTTTTTTTTTTTTTTTTTTTGCCTGTGAACACTTTATTCAGAAACTCCACTGAAAAGTGATATATGTTCATGCTCAGTCCGCAAGGAATTGTGGGTGCTAACAGATGCTTAGCTGTAGGCTAGGTATTGAAGACTGGCAACTCAGGCATACTTAAAAAAAAAAACATGTATACAGGAATATTCCGATGCCTGTACACATATGAACATCGTATTCGGATTATGGCTGCAACCTGAATATAGACCTTAAACGGAATTTGATGTGAATGTAAACACAGCCATTGATGTTTACGTTGTTTTTTCAAGTAGATTTTATTCAAAGAAACAGAAAAATAGCGCAAAAATATATACAACGGAACAAAAAGGCACTTGCTTTTCAGCCCAGTGAGGTGTGAATTGTTTAAGCCAATCTGGGCCCATGGTTCCCAAAATTGTGGTCACATGACACTTATGGGAATTACTATCAACTAGGAAATTACTATCAAAGTTATTGTAGATATTATTCAGTTAGCATGGCTGTAAGCATAAAGACTGAGCTTTCACTTGGCTGAATGTTCCCATGCTTGTTTTCAGGTCTACTGAGTGTGGATAGATGTGCAGGAATGCGAGAGGACATGAGGATGTTTTCGCTATGGTGTGAAACCATGGTCAGGGTCAATCAATAGCGATCCAACAGGCTGATCAATAAGCTGCTGAATGTAGGTCGGTTAGGGCCAGTCATACGGTGTGTGATTATATAACTCCCTCACATGGCGACTGTTTGACCTTGCAGTTTATTACCATCCCCACAGATATAATCAATAATGTTCTACTACTCTGATGGCCAGTCAGGTGCAGGCTCATGGGTTTAGTGTGAAGCAATATAGAAAACACATTGGTCCTTCCAAATGACTCCAGCAATGACCCACCAATTGACTGAATCAATGGTGCTATCACACTATAATACTTAATTAATAATTAATACTTAATAATCAATTATTGTTGGATGAAAGTGGGTTTCATCACATTTAGTCAGGGTGTCCATAATTTTATTATTTTTTAATAATGTGATTTCAGTGAAGCTCACTATTACCAACCTTAAGTGCTGTATATACTCAATATATAGTTACTGTAGCTATAAGCCTAATTGGCCGCTTGATGCACAGCAACGAATATTTGCCACAGAATACTCGGCATAAAACCACAAAACATTTTACTGGTTGAAATGGAAAGCTGCTGGACAGGGACGTTTCATCACTGTAAGAAAGCCTGCCTTCTAGTGCGTATCACTTTTAATCCTCCAGATGCACAAAAACTATGCAGGCGAGTACAAGAACTCTGCTGTTCGTGTACCTACTGCGTCTGCACAAGCGCTCACACATGCAGTGTAACCCTAAAAAAATCTAAAACAGTATTCAGAAGTGAAGATGTGTTCGAACAGTTTTGGTTTTAACTTTGAATTATTTGAATTTACTGGCTGTGGGGTTAATGGTGGTGTTTGGCCAACTGAATTTACCTGAATTTGGCTGGAGAAAGTGGTGTGGGGGGGAACATCCCAGGCTCAAACGAGTCAAAGTAGGTTAGAGTCCAGGAAAAACTGCAACACAACACTCCAGCCAAGGATGAGAGAACCAACATACTCCAAAAGCCTGGAAATGAATACAAAAGTGTACACATATTTGTCTAAATCATGTTTTTAATTTTCCCTTCTTTCTTTCTTTAATGTGACCTGTTGAAAGTGTGCTCCATAAGAACCATAAGCAATTAGGAAATAAACGAGAGAGTAGAAACAGAGAACATCAGACAACACGGGTCCTTTGATTGGTCCAAGAGATCTACTTTTGTACCCGTCACAATCTTCGAGTGTGCTGACTCTTAAAATTGAGAAAAACTCCTTTTGATTTGTGACTTGGCACTTTGGCAGACTCACATCGCCATGTTTATTCTCCCACTGGAAATGCATTTACTTCAGCTAGAGCTTGACCTTATGAATGTAGTGTAAATGTAACAAGCTTGCAGAAACAAACAAACAAAAAAACAACAACCATAAGCTTGTGACTTGGACCTACCTAGAAGTCTTACTTCTGTTCCATCTTCAGTGGTAAACCTCTCTGCCCGAAGATCTTCAGAACACAAATTTATATATAATTAAATAAAGCCACAACTACATACGATACAAATATTTATAGTAAAGACCCCTTGGCTGCAAATACATCATTTCTCTTTTCTTTCATAAAGTTTCTTCTTTTTCTAAACAAACTTTTCTATAAAAGTCATTGTCTTGAGAGCGTCTTGAAAGTAAAATAAATATTTAAATTTAATTAATATAAAAAGACTTTTTTTTTTTTTTTGCCTTAAATAAGGAACTAGGCCTGCACAATATGGACACGAGCCCTGAAATACAAGCTGTGGAAAAAGTTGATGTGCTACGTCGTTATTTCGACATATTATCTTATTAGTTCGACTTCTAATTTAACACTCCACAATCTATTAATGAGACTAATTTATTCAGTATTAGCCTACAGTATAATTCTTATTGTTTATGCTGTTCCCCAGATAGTAAGCTAGATGTTGCAACTTAATTTAAAGCAGTTTATATAATTTCTTTTTTTCTATTTAATGGCCAAAGATTGGTTTTACCATTTACTAATTCCAGTATAACGAATTATTTAGGTGGAATTAATGGTCTGATGGTGCTGATATAGATACTTTATTAATGTAATGGACAGAAGATTATTGTGTTTTTGTATAATTAAGTATGTCGAATTCAAACTGACAAAAATGACCGCTGTGACAAAAAAACCTTAGGAGTCAAAACCTTGACAATACCTGAACAATTTTAAGTGAATTACCAATCATTAGATGTGTACACCGATCAGCCATAACATTAAAACCTCCTGCCTAATATTGTGTAGGTCTCCCTTCCTCCTTGTACACCCGGCCATCCACAAGATGTAAAGGAAAATGTGATTCATCAGACCAGGCCACCTTCTTCCATTTCTTTTCCCATGGTCCAGTTCTGATGTTCACGTGTCCAGCACTTTAGGTGGTGGACAGAGGTCAGCATGGGCGCTCTGATCGGTCTGCGGCTACACAGCAAGCTGCCATGCACTGTGTGTTCTGGCACCTTTCTATTATAGCCAGCATTAACTTTTTCAGCAGTTTGACCATGACCCTGTCGCCGGTTCACCGGTCATCTTTCCTTGGACCAATTTTGCTAGGTACTAACCACTGCATACCGGGAACACCCCACAAGACCTGCCATTTTGGACCCAGTCTTCTAGCCATCACAATCTGGCCCTTGTCAAAGTTGCTCAGATCCTTACACTTGTCCATTTTTCCTGTTTCCAACACCTCGACTTCGACAACTGACTGTTCACTTGATGCCTAATATATCCCACTCCTTGACAGATGCCATTGCAATGAGACAATCACTGTTATTCACTTCACCTGTCAGTGGTTTTAACGTTATGGCTGATCTGTGTGTGTGTGTGTGTGTGTGTGTGTGTGTGTGTGTGTCAAGTGAATTCCACTAAAGCATTATCTGGCTTACTTACTATTTGGTAAACAGAATACAGAATATAGTTTATAAGCTAATATTCAATAAATTAGTCCAATTAGATAGTCAGGTGTTGTTACACCAAATCAAGGACATGTCAGCGTAATGAGATAATAACTCAAAATAACGTCATTAAGTCTAAATTATAACATATTTGCTCAAAATAAAGAGTTATTAAGTCAAATAAAGGACCTAAGCCTTCAACATTAATTTTATAAGAGACAAAATACTCCATCTCTAGATATCATGATGCCTTGCAATGTAACAAACACGTTGGTGAATCCCTGAAATCGATATCAGGTCCTGCAGAGGCGCAAACGCCAGTATCGTGATAACGATATAACAAACGATACATTAGACAAGCCCTGCAATGTAGAGTAACGTAAACGACCTGTTGCACTGTGTGTGTGTGTGTGTGTGTTTGTTAATAAAGCAGCCAGAGCCATATGATAGAGGAGGTCTTACCTTTCAGAATGACATACAAGAAGGAAGAGAGAACAGCGATGAATGAAACGACGAGCAAACAGCAGAGCATGGAGCAGATACGGACTGGCCACCGGCTGCTCCAGTACCTCTGCACCGGAGCCCTGAAGCGGTGATACCGAGCCTTAACGCGGCTCAGCCTGCTTTCACCTGAAGTCTTGTTCAGTGTGGCTTCATGTGTAGCTCCATTAGTCTCATTATTATCATCTTCGTCCCCTGAAAACGCGTCCGGTGCCTGAAAACTCAGCCGCATGCTGGCGTCCAGTCCAAAGTTTCCAAAACGCTGGCTAATAATTTCCACCACTAGCCTTCTAGCTAGCTCGTTTACTATACTCACTTCTTACAAAGTTACTCCTGCTAAAACTAGTAACAACTGTCTAAAACCAGCACAATAACGCAAACAGTCCATATTACTCTTATTAAGATTCAAACTTTGGCTACTTTCAAAACATCGCGGTTTCCACTTCCGCATCCGTGATGAGTCCCGCCCACTCCCATATTTGTCTAATCCAAATCGCACGTCGCCGCGCGTCGCGCAAACGATTGGATAAAGGGGCTGTCAATCAAAGTTGAGGCTTAAACTGCGCACAAAACTTTGCGTGCGAGTGAGGAATGATTCAGCGTGAAAAAATTGCAGAAGAGCGTTTTAGACATGTTTGTTCCTGTTTCATAACAGAAAGAGGCTCATCATCCTTTTTGACTTTTTTTTTAATGCAACTTTTTTGTTCTTTGATCATTTTAAAGAGCAATGAACAAGAAATATTACAGTGGCTGCCATATTCTCTGAATAAGGGTGTGCATAATTGTATGATAATGTAATAATATATGATGATAATATATGATTATTATAAAATATGTTTTATTAATTTAATTATATTTGTCTAATCTTACATCTACCATATTTACTCCTACTTTTGAATTAGTAATAGTTTTTATTATTATTATTATTATTATTATTATTATTTTAAATTATTATAGTTTCTATTAAAGCAAAATGTCAACCCTGTGACTATACATGTCATCCTTACCACCTTCATAATTAACAGGGTTGGCTATAATGGTTGACATTTCTGGTCAACCATAATGAAGCACATGGGAGCACATGGTATAGATGTTGTAGTTTTATATATTTTTTCAAATAAAACCTCAAAATGTATGAAATATCTTCCAAAGAAGGTAACATGACTGGTGTAGTATGACTGTTAACAGTATTTATGCACAATAAGGACAAAATAATGCTGGAACGCATACTTGCTCTTTACAGTTGAATTCCTACTAAAAAATGATGTAATTTCCTCAAAACCACAAGACTTAACGAACTAATCCATTATTATAAAGGGGATTTTTTTTCAACCAAGTAACAGACTTGACAGCAAATGTGGAGACATAATTATTTTTAATAAATGTATTATTAAATAATAAACGATTATGATGAATTATTAAATAACCAGAACAAGTGTTCAATAGTTCAAGAGGAGGACTATTGAACCTTTTAGAGGCTATTATTCACAGATTTTATTACTTTTATTTCTATTAGAGTTTTCTATTAGGGTCATGGTGAATACGGAGACTACCCCGGAAACACTGGGTATGAGGCATTGACACACCATATGGACACCAGTCCATCTCAAGGCACCATGCACACACACATTCACACACTCATTCACATTCAGGGGCAATTTAATACAGCCAATCCACCAACTGGCATGTTTCTGGGAATTGGGAGAAAACCGGTAGAAACATACACAGACTAACTTTAAAAAGTATCCACAAATGGTCTGATATGAAAAAAAAAATCAGATATGAGAAGCACATTTGTGTCTAGACCTTTTATGATAATCAAATCCAGGATGTGACCTAGTTTGTGAGTGAAGCTGTCAATGTACGTTTAAAATTGCATATCTCCAGGCTCTAATGACCTCCATGGCGTCAGTGTTCTCTGGGTTTTCAATGTGCGAATTAAAATCAGAAGAATTTTATCATAACTAGATTCAACAAATTAATTCCTAAGAAGCTGCTATTCTTGGGTCTATAAACAGCAACTGAATGCACTGATGTGTCACACACATGACTCAGTGAAGTATATCTGAAAGCTGAAAAGTGACCAAGTTAAATGTTTTTGCAATTAAACTCACCGCTATATAAGCATTCTGCCCGTCTCCACTCTTTCCCTGTTTCTCAGTGTGCATTGCTCTATAGTTCTCAGGAACAATCACACTCAGCCAGGTTTTGGTCAAAAACATATAATAATATAATACGTTTTTAACCAAAACCTGAAAGTTAAATAATAATTTAACTTCCTGGTGTAAGTGTGAAAGTCACTTCTCATCTTACGGCTTGGGAGAACGGAACCTGAGGTGTTTGGATTGAGGTCACACCAGATCAAAACCCACTTCTCAGGAGACTCTGTAATTTCTTATATTCGATAATTCTCAGGTGCATTGTATCAGATGTAACCACTATGTTGATTTTTTTTATATTACCATTGTTGAACCCCCTTCAATTTGATGTATAACAATCCAGACTTTGTAAGCAAAGCAAACAAATGTTCATTTTCATAGTGCATTTGCTAAACTCCACTTGAGTGGCAGTGGTCTTATATCTTCCCACATGCTGCCTGCAGTGACAGAAGGTGTCATCCCCCATCTTTAACATAGTTTTCATCGCTAGCATTGTTGTGTGTGCAGTGGCAGGCCTTCAGGAGCAATAAGCCAGATTAGAATTTCACCACTGAACTGTAGTGGTATGCTAGTGTGTGTGTGGTGCTGGTATGAACTGGTTTAAGCACAGAAGCTAACAGCAATTGTGGTCAGAAAGGTTAGAAACAAATGATCTACAGTAGATGGGACATCCAAGCTGCCAGAAGGGCTAGGCAATACTCAGAAACATGAGACAGGCTAAAGGATAGCCAACTACAGGGTGTCACAAAAGTCTCCATGCATTGAGACTTTTGTGTCTTCGTCAGTGGATGTTCGTGGATGTCCACTTCTCGGTTGGTTTGCACCACTTCTAGTCTCTTTGAATTTATTATTAAGTTTGGCAACAGTGTCGTGTGTGATGTGCTTGCCATGTTTCCTGTTAAAGTCCATTGCAGCCATGTGACAGCTTCCAGATCAAGCCATGAGAATGATTTCAATACGTTCTTCTTTTGTCACTGGCATTCTTAAAGGCTATCTGAAAAAATAATATAATATAAACAAATATGAAAAATTTTGGAAGACATTTTGCTTAAAAGTGTTAATTTCCCTTGTGTATGGAGACTTTTGGGACACCCTGTAGATAAGACTAAATGGGTAAAGGTGAAGCAGGCAACAGGTCCGTGCCATTAGTAATTAGTGACTGAGCAGTTTGAAAGTCACAGAAAGAAAGAAGTTATGGGGTGTTTCTGGGAGTTGAAGTGTGCAGCTCTGGGAATCATAGGCATGACAAGGACGTTTACTTACCTGTCCAGATGATTCAGTTGTCATATAGGAATTTTAAAATACTGCATACATTTTTTTTTTGACTGAGTCATATTTTTTCCTAATAAACACCCAATTGACTTGATTATCATAGTAGTTCTTATACTTAATTAATGGTAAGGAATGTAATTTATGTCTGTATGTCTAAAAAGCAAACACATTTGCAAGTATTAGTGAACAGTAAACCTTTGCAGCATGTCCAAATAAATTCTGCCCATTAGGAAATCCAAATCCAGACTGTTATACAATCCATTTTACACCAGACTAGATTCCAGCACAGGAACTGTTCATTAAAACCTTTTATTCAGGTTTGGTCAAGCTGATGTGTTTATAAATATCTACATTAAAATGCGTAATCATGTTCATTTGATAAAGCATTACCAAGGCTCCTTTTGTGATTTCACATCTGTCATTACAATGCTGCTATCTGCTGATTAAAACCTGTTACTGCCAATATTTTTAAGCACAACAATTTGGTATACAACTTTACTACTTAATGAACTCAAAGTTGCAGAAAACACTGTAGAATGAGTTTAGATACAAGATGGCTCATGTTACATCTGAAGATAGCAGTTTAGATACACAACCTTTTAAATGATCTGCTTCAGTGTTATTGAGGTGAAGTAAAGCAGTTCATCAAAGCAAATTAATTTGCTTTAGAAAGAACTCAAGCAGAGCTATTTCCAACTCTAAAACCATCTTCAATTATTATTATTTTTTTTTAAATTCTACCAGATAGGCTGGAAATACCTCCAGTATCTCACACATCACATGACATTTAGCACAATGTCCGACTTTTCAGTGGCTAGCTTTCCCAGCTATAGCTACATTCAGATGCAGACTCAGGAGGTTAAACAGCTTGCATCAGTTTAACTCAGTGATTTTGGAGCCTGGCTGCGTAACCTAATGCAGGAGCTGCTTAGAACTTTAGCCCAAGTTTTCCGAGTTCTAACACTTTACATGTACACAAATACACAAATTCCCATACCACATATAAGGTAAAGGTATGGTCTGTACTAATTAATAATTACAAATTGTAAAAACAGAAGTGATGAAATAATATATTTTCTCTATGCCAACAAATTAAACACATGCACAAATGACTGTGCTCAATTGGACATTTGTTGATATGTAAAGAAAGATGTATTAGGTTGGGTTGAAGTTTTTAATGTAAAATATTATGGAAAAGTCCAAGTGTAACACACACACACACACACACACACACACACACACAAACACAAGTTTAAAATGCACAAATATACATACAAACTCAAATAGTCACAGAATATTCCACAATTAAACGCAAAGTAATTTGTATCACTAGCAAAACAGTTGGAAATGTGTAGAATATCATATATCCTACTCAAATATCACTATAATACTCAAACAAACACCACGCCAGATGACTTTTTAGTATTTTCATGGACAAAATGAAAAATTACCCAACTATTTATTTTCTCCCGGCTCCACGAGTGTATTCTTTTACTTGATAAAAGAATTGAGGCAAAACTCAATAGTTCATGTTCTCATTGTATGGGTATATTGGGTGTTTACATTTTTATTTTATTTTATGTAAATTTGAATTGACATTTTCACATTTATTTTTTGCTGTTTGTCTTTTTTAAACGCAGGGTTGTGCAGATGGCTGAGAACATCCTGTTTAGACTTTGGAAAGATGATGACTCTGAAGCCTTTGGTTCACTGCATGAATCTGCAAAAGATTAAGTGTAAATCAGTATTAATGATTGATTCATTCAGGGTAAACAATTTCTGCATAAATCACATAGGATGTCACGGGAGTGCCTTCACAATCTATGCATGGTTCCCAGAGATTTGAAGCAGATCCAGTCCATATATTGTTTCGAATGAGCTACACTTTTCTGCATTTTTGAGAATATTCTGCAAATGACTTACCCCCATGAAGACTTCCAGATGATGTCGGTTGGTTGTGGTCAGTGATCTTGTAAACAGGACACACTTTCCCCCGTTTCTTGGAAAAGAAATATTTAACAAAATATTAAAGCCGAATTCACAAGTGTATAAGAACTTGAACAAGAGGTCTTATGAAATACAAGTATTCAAAATGGGATATTTAAAATGTCGTCCATACCTTTGTCTGAACTCTGATCAGTGGAGCTTTTTTCCCAACAATGAAATGGAATCCAGTTCTCCTCTTCACACCAGCTGGAGCTGCAACTTCATCTAAGGAGCTAAAGTTCAAATCATGGGACTGTCTCTTATGATTACAGGTTCCAGGATCGGCCAGTGTCTCACTACTCACAACACTTGGAATCCTGCTTGACGCTTTGGCTGATGTGAGGATGTGACGAATGCTATTACTGTCCATTTGCTCAGGATCAACATTCTTCCCTTTGCCAGATGTTGAAGATTTTGTATGGAAGCATTTCACCACAAAATTTCGAAGAGTTTTGGAGAAATTGCTTAGTGCCTGAAAGCCAGTTAGTTTGTCTTTGTCACAGGAAGTTAATGAATCTGACTGAAGAGCCATATCTGTAAGTGTTGGTTTAACATTCAACAGATGTTGGAGTAAATGCTGCATTGACTCATCTAAAAAGATGTTGACTAGTGGGGAAAGAGAAGGCTCTCTTAACAGACTGTTGTGTGCAAACACCGTCTCTAGAGCAGAATCTGAGAAACTCCTCCCAAGATTTGGTCCGATCGTTTTTCTAAAGATTTTTGAGGTCAAAGCTGTTATTTCTTTAGCATGCCGCTGGATGGCCTCGTCAGACATCAGATTTTTCAGCTGGTTTATGACAGTGTCTGCGTGAACTTCGGCAGGTTTGTCAGTTTCAACACCTGAAAAAGGTTTCTCAGTAATGGTGCCATCCTCACTGATGGAGATTTCCACAACAAGATCGGTGCTTTTCTCTGGCACAGCAGAGGAGCATGCGATGTCGGGAGTTAACACACTGCTCTGTGGCATGCTTGAAGTGGCTGACATAGAGGATGAGTCCATCCATTTTTGGAGGACATCACACACTGAATTGGTGCATGTTTTGTGGAAGTGATCAGGTGTCCCCTCCTCAGTGCAAGAATCAACATCAACCATCATTCGTGAATGGTGTGAGAGTTGGCCCAGTGATGGAGAGTGGAGACCACTCTGGGATGGTTGCATCCAATCTGTAAAAAAAGTTCCAAACTTTCACATTAATAGCATGGAATATATCCTTAATGGCTGAAGAAAATCCAGGACCTTTAGGCAGGTCACTTCTTACAGCTTGGTCAGACTTGCCTTTTCCTGCTGAGTCACTCGACTGACCAGCCAACTTATCCATCTTATTTACCATATTTTCTACAATGTCTCTAGATCTCAAATCTAGATGACAGCGCATGGAATCCGTCAGAATTCCTGCCTGAGACATTGCCTGTATCATAGCATCTAAATCTGTCTGACTGATAAGGCTACTGGGCAACTCGGGACAGCTCTTGTTCTTCTTCCAGATTAACGTGTTGCTGAGAAGAACTCGCCTTACAGCTCTACAGGCTTCACAGGACAGCTGACTTTTTTGTTATTGCCTCCAGTAGAGGATTTACTAACAGCCAGACTTTCTTCTGAATTATAACGTGAAATCATGAGTTTGAATCTTTTTGCAGCAGCATTCAGCAGATCCTTGGTACATTCTGGATCAGTTCTTTTGACAATGCTGCCCTCAAATACATCAAGTACAGACAATTTTACATGTGATGGCCTTGATGTCCAGCTCAGTTGACGCTGATGGCTCAGCTCCATCATTGGCCAACAGTACATTAAGCAACAACTTAACCAAAGGACCTACCTGAGGCGACCTTCAAGATAGCGTTCTTCATCGCATTTTTTATTTCTATGACAACTCCTTCAATGATGTCACATATTAAGTCAAGTGGGTCTTCTTCAGATCTTGATAGACATACAGTATGACAGTATGAGAATGACGACTAGGCAAAATTCTTTTCAGGTAATATTATTTGGTTTACACATGTGCTTACTTTGAAAGAGACTTTTCCATTTATTGTAATACATTTAGCAAACAGACAGGTGAAAAATTAAAGGAAAAAATACGTGGCTCTGTTATGCAGCAGGAGGCATTTAGTGGCGACTACAAATGCCCATCAAGATAGAAATGTTTCATCATAGGATAAAGGTGATCAGTCAGAAGACCTTTGTATTGATTTGCAGTGACCTGTCACTCTAAGGTGACAAGTGGAGACAACCCATGCCAGTACACTGTCCCAACAGCATAACCATTTTTCCTTTAATTTGTCACACATCTGAACATGTTTTAACATTGTCAATAAGTCAGTTTCTTATACAGAAATTTCTCATATTGATAGAGAAAGTAAGCAGAAATGACAAAAAAGGCCAAAAGGATAGCTAAAGAGATCCATTATAGTGAACATAAGATAAAAATATTGTTTTCCCAGTGAGAAAATTTTAAACTGTTAGAAAGTAGTAATAAAATACAGTGATCAAATGAACGGTTAAAACCTTTGCCCATATATATACACATACATACATACATACATACATACACACACACACATACACACACATACATACATACATATACACACACATACACACAGTCATGTGAAAAAATTAGGACACCCCATTAAATATTCAGTTCTTTATTAAGAAATGTTATATCTCGTTTTATTTTGTACCTGTAGATGAAAGTGATGTAATTGCATGTAAAAATCACTTTGTTTTCACTTATTAAACAAAAGAAATCAACAAAAATGAGTATTTCAAGTTAGGACACCTTATGTCCTAATAGCTAGTGTTTCCCCCTTTGGCTGAAATAACCTCAATGAGACGTTTCTTGTAGCCATCTACAGTACCAGTTTCTGACATCGACTGGAAGAAAGTTTCCCCCACTCCTCAATGCAGAATTCTTTCAGCTGGGTGATGTTTGAGAGGTTTCTTCCATGCACAGTCCGTTTCAAATCACCCCACGGGATCTCAATAGGATTTAGATCTGGGCTTTTGAACTCTTCATTTTTTACTTTTCAGCCAGTCCTTGGTGGATTTACTGGTATGTTTTTGGGTCACTGTCATGTTGCAAGGTCCAGTTCCACTTCAGCTTCAATTTTATGACAGATGGTCTCACATGTTCCTCAAGCACCTTCTGATACAATGTAGAATTCATAGTGGATTCTGTGATGGTGAGCTGGCCAGGTCCTGCTGCAGCAAAGCATCCCCAAACCATAACACTTCCACCTCCATGCTTCACAGTTGGTATGATGTTCTTTTGCTGAAATGCTGTATTTGGTTTACGCCAAACATGCCCTCTGTTATGGTGTCCAAATAATTACATTT
This sequence comes from Pangasius djambal, assembly GCA_022985145.1. Lineage (NCBI taxonomy): Eukaryota > Metazoa > Chordata > Actinopteri > Siluriformes > Pangasiidae > Pangasius > Pangasius djambal. Next base: position 27,558,591 of record CM040976.1, on the reverse strand, counting down.
TAGACTCATCTGTCCAAAACACATTATTCCAGAAGTCTTGGCCTTTGTCTGTGTGTTCTTTGGCAAACTTCAGTCTTGCCCTCATGGTTTTCGTAGACAGCAATTAAAGTTGTGCAGTATCTTTCTGATTGTAGATTCATGCACTTTGACATCAACTGTAGCAAGAGCTTGCTGTAGGTCCCATGATGATATTTTAGGGTTTTTGGAGACTTCTTTAAGCATCTTGCGGTCTGCTCTTGGGGTGAATTTGCTTGGATGGCCTGACCTGGCCACGTTGGCAGTTGTTTTAAATATTCTCCACTTGTAAATGATTTTCTGGACAGTGGAATGGCTGATTACAAATTCTTTTGAGATCTTTTTATAATCCTTACCAGACTCATAAGCATCAACAATTCTTAAATCCTTCTTTCTGAAAGCCTCAGAGAGCTCTTTGGATCTCACCATGATGATACCTGTCACGTCAACAATTAAAAGCAAACCAAACGAAATGTCTGAGGTTTAAATAAGGGAAGCCTCCTTCAAAATGCTCTGTAAAGATGTTCTGATAATTTGCACCTGATGTGATACACCTGTAAGTAATTTTAGCCATTTTAAGTACAAATAAATGTGGGGGTGTCCTTACTTTTCCTCACAAGAAATATTTTTGAAATTACATTTTACAGATCATTTTAAAAAGACTTTTTAGTTTAGTTTTAGTTTTAAACTTTTAGTTTAGTTTAGTTATATTACTTGAATCTCCCAATATTGTTAAAATGAAGATCAAATGTCCATATGTTTAACTATGTTATAAAAAACACAGGCTTTCATGAGGTGTCCTAATTTTTTCACATGACTGTATATAATATGGTAGACGAGATCATTCTCAGCATTATACACTGCTTATTAAATGATCTCTGCATTACTTAACTAGTTAACTAGACTGCATCTACTTAACTAGTCTAATGGACAGTGAGACATGACTATTACAGCTGTTAAAAAGAAACAAACTGCCATAATCTTCAGGTAAACCTGTTATTGTTGGACTTACCTTGCAGCTGCCGTGACGCTCCCTTCGGCTCTTTGTTTAAACTTTGCTACTGCGTGGCGAAACTTTTCTTTTCCAACCGTGTCGATGAGCGTTGGCAGGATGCCTTGGACAGCAGAAGTTGACACATCTCTCACAATCTTTGTGCACAGAACTGCAAAGTCCAGCCTTGTGTACTTAAAAAACACAAAGACAAGTAAATTATTATTATTTTTTACAGTTATTAATTCTTCATGAATATAAAATAACACCACATTTTACAGCTTCTTAATGTTTATAAAAGCAGTTATAGCCTACATTTTTGGAGATTAATGAGTACCCACACCAAAGACAGTCAAACACTATAATGTGAAGCTGTGCTTTAGCCCATAACTGTGTTTAAAAGATATTTGATATACATAATTCAACAGCTGTGTCATGACTTCTTGCTTATGTAAATGATTACTGTGACCCACTGTAACAAAAATATAGTTTGTAGGTTACATGTGCCTAATTAGACAGAACAGCATTGAGGCCTTTTCCAGTTAAATCTAGATTATTTCCAATATTTACATTTATTACTTCCAATATAATAATGTCAATTACCCAGATTCTTATTTTAGCATATTTAAAATGCTAAAACAGAGTGTGTTGAAAAACATTTGAACTAACAGTGCCTGGATGAAATTTTTTTCATGTGCTTTTGTGCGTAAATTTCATATAAATTGGGTCAAATGAAATTATCCAAGATACAAAGGATGCGAAAATATGACCAGGAGGCTAAATCAACAAAATGAAAAGTCTGTAATTACCGTTATAAGATTATTACCTTATTTGGTAGGTCCTTGGTCAAAGCCGTCCATTGCCTGAAATTATATAAATTATAAATTGTAAGTAAATTACTATCTAACAATTTCATTCGCAGTATATCTAAATAATATATAAACAGACATACTCATCATTGAGGCCAAGGACAACATCCTTAATGTCTCTGAAGCACTTTAGCCTCTTATCTGGCATGGATTCCTGAGGCCTCATTCCAGCTGTGGCAGATGCTTCAGGTTTCTTCTTTTTGCTCATCTGTAGAGAGGTTTAAGTTTGTTAAGTTTTTACATTTTATCATTAATGCTCAAATCAAACAATGTTAGTGCAGACTGGTTTGTAACAATCCAGGTTCCACAATTGGCACAGATTTCAGGACTCATCATCAATGTTTCTGACACATTTTGAAATCAAGCAAAAACAATTCACTTTAAGACTGAATGTCTGATCTAGCCCTTAGCTTACCCATTGAAGTATGTTTGCCATGATACTGAATATCACTCAAGCTTCCACACAGATACACTGAATATAAAATGCTCTTTAAGCAGTGCACAGTTCAACTGAGTTCAGCTTGTAAATGACTTTCTGAGACACGCCCTTTATGACGCCATAACGCATCTGGCGTCACAACGCACCTGACGTCACAGGACGCCTGATTGACTCAGGATAAAGCACAACCTTCATAATCTGCATGTGTTCATATAAACCTTCAGAAAAAAACAATACACACAGAGCACAGGTGCAAATTAAAACCTTAACGGTATTAAAACAGACTGCAATAATTTAACCACATTTCATAAAGAGCTTGCTGGTTGATATTTCACCATTTAAATGTCTTCTTCATGGTGGCCCTGTATATTAAACTCATGGTTCTGCATTTTACATGTTATAAAGGGTATATCATACTGTCATGAACTTCGTGTTGTTTTTAGTGCTAGACTATCGGTATAGCTTCATAAAAAGTTTTATTTATGATATTTATCAGTAGAATAGACGACGGTTTATTACTTGTTTGTGGAAGTCTCTTCATTAACGTTATTTATTAGCGTTCGGTTAACGCTAACATGGTAACTTTCCATAAAAACGCGAGTTTGAGGAAAATTGCTATGTCCTTTATTTAAATTACACTCTGTGACCTTCCGATATTGTCAAACGTGTATTTTCGTGAATTTTATTTCTAAATAAGATGATATTGATAAAAAAAATAGCCTTTTTCTCCCTCCACCAAACGAGCAATTTTAACAGAATTTACAAATAAAGTTTTTCAGTCAAAATTTCTGATGGTCTCGCGCACTAGATATAAATACCCGGATGCCACATTCTCTATATAGCCCTGTTTTTACCAAACACATTAATGGCTGAGTGAGAGCCGCCATCTTGTGGCGGTATTCGAGAGCTGCAACAGCAGCACTTTACATCTAATCAAAATTAGATTAACTAACAGAAAAATAAACATTTAATTTTTGGACTTGTTGCAAAATTTATGTCATTATTGACATATTTATTATATTTAATATAATTATAGCCTATAAGTTTGTGGACACCTGACCCTCACACCCATATGTGGTTCTTCCCCAAACTGTTACCACAGAGTTGGAAGCACACGTGTATAGGATGTCTTTGTAAGTTGTAGCATTAAAATTTCCCTACACTAGAACTAAGAGGCCCAAACCTGTTCCAGCATGACAATCTCTCTATGAAGGCAAACTCCAGTGGAAAGTGGCTTTGGGTGTGTGAGTGAGTGAATGGGTGAATGTTTCTTTGTATTTATCATGTATATGTTCACCCTATCATGCATGTGTCCACCATGTGTTTAGCTAAAGTTCACATTTGATGAACATATGGGTGACCTACAGTTGCATACATGTTGAATTGTTAAAGGTGACATTGTTTTGGGTCAAAGATATATTTTGATATGCTAAAATTATTCGAATGAACTCCATATTTCATCACAACAGGATGCACGTTATGCTGGACTTCAGTATAGACCTCAGTATACAGGGTGTCTCAAAAATCTCCATACATAGGGGACTATGTATGCCAGCACCAGGTCAGTTGTGTCTTCGTCAGTGGATGTTCGTGGACTTCCACTTCCAGACTTTTTGAATTTGTTAGTAAGTTTAGCAACAGTGTTGTGTGTGATGTGCTTGTCATGTTTCCCGTTAAAGTCCATCACAACCTTGAGACATCTTCCTGATGATCCAGCCATGTGAATGATTTCAGTAGGTTCTTCTTCTGTCAAAGGCATTCTTAAAGGCTATCTGAAAAACTAATTATATATAAACTAAGTAATTAAGACATTTTGCTAAAACGTGTTAAGTTCCCCTATGTATGTAGTATAAGTATACACAGTGAGAAGTATTAAGTGAAATCAACTTATATACCTACTGAACATGCAGCTGGTGTACTTAGTCCATTGAAGATAAAACAGTATGAAGGTTGTGATGTCACTGATGTGAAAGGGCAGTTTCCTAAAGGGTAGTTATCACAACGGGACAGGGTAGACAGTAATTGTTTGACGTTTAAATAGCTTGATAATTTTTTATGAAAATGGAGAAATGAATAATCGAACTGTCTAAGTTATTAACAAATGTCTTTCAAACTTTAAGAGAATATGGAGATTCTCTGTATTCAGCACCTCGGACATGTCAAAATCCCCATCACCTCATTAAAGAAAATGGTATAAAATGTACAAGATGAATTTATTTAAAAGTAACTTAATATTCCCATATATTCATAATAATGTGTCCATTTAGATTAAAACTTGAAAAAAAAA
>CM040976.1:27528482-27541801 GCA_022985145.1 Pangasius djambal | reverse complement strand
GATATTAAATTGAACTATAAAAGCTCAAAAGTATGATACATCATTCTTTAATAAATAACCAATGTAATTTTTGGCAAATTGATGTGGTATAAGAGGAATAAAACACTTCAGGACATGCTGTTTTAGTATGGTATGCCATGCTTAGACAATTCTCAGATTGGTATTTTACGTAAAGTCAGCAGTTTTTAAGCAGTGTTTTATCACATTTCTATATTTTTTCATTCACTCTTTGCTGGATGTTTGATATAATACTGAGATTTCATATTATACATGCATTCTTAATATGCTAATATAACACTATGTTTCATGGAACTTGAAATGAAACTTGCACTTCCTTTACAGGCTGAAAAATTCTGTTTTACTGTAGTGCAATGCAACAGAGGAGATTTGGGGCTCTATTATGTATGAGTGAGCCAAAACCTTACAACTGCCAATACTCCCAGCCATGGAAGTAAATGCTTAAATCAAAGAACCAATATAAATACATATCCACCTATATTAGTGTTACATTTGCAACAAATAGCTTTTCTTTTGTGCTCTGCATTTTCTGCATTTGCACAAAAAAAATTTCTTTTCATTGCTGTATATAAATATTTGTGATAATAAATAGTCTTACCAGCGGCAGCTTTCTCTACATAATGAAGTTCATTGTAGAACATGCTCACAGCGGCGTATTTCTCCCTCACCACATTAGCGATGTAGTGCAGAAGGGTCTGCTTCCTGTCTGTGGACTTGGTCTCCAGCAGCTGTGATCAAAAAAGATTCAGATTTGGGCACAGTGAGAGTAAGTGCAAATAATACAAAAGGGATGACAACAACTGCTTCGCACAAAACACGCTTTGTTATCTAAGAGTCTTTTCACACCTCTGAGTCTGTTTGCTGGGTCTGTATCATAGCGAAATTGATCATTTAGGTTTGTCTGTTTTGTTTCACAAAAAACACATCGGCTGAAGGGGTGTAGCGCTGAAAATGTACTGAAACGGGGTCATTCACTGGTCAGAAATACAGTGACGGAAAATGGTAAACAAAGTATGGCCAAGTGTGCACAGAAATCACAAAAATCCCTCAAGAACAGAAAACACAGAGTCAGCGCTCCATAAATTACCAGATAATTACATCAATAAGATAGTTAGATATATAAAATATTTTATTTATCAGACCTAGCATTTTTTTTTCTCATTTTGTGTGTTGATCCAGTTATCCAGAACACAATGCATCTGTGCAATGCTACAGCTCTGTGCTTTGGCTCTGTCTGTGCCTCATGGTAGTGATAATTTATGTAACAATACACTTTCATGAGATATCATAAGTAACTTTTTAATGTGTATGTATTAACAATTACAAAATCTGAAAACAGCTTATTTGATGTGAATGTTTTCTACTATTCTGAATCCTTAAAATTGTAAAATGTCACACATTTAAAATTTTATTTTTAATTTTTCCTCATTTTCAGGGTAAACCTATTTTTGTAGACATTAAATTAATATTTTACTAATAGTTTACTTTCAAATGCAACACAACTATTTTTCTGGCAGTTTGTTAGCAAACCAGCATTTGTGGTACATATCGTAGATTCTAGAAATGTCTTGATATATTGTGATATGTTTTTTTTTTTGGTTTTGTTTTGGTCATATTACCCACCTCGAGGCTCAGTTTAGCAGCTCACATCTACAATAAATTCTCTAAGCAACCCAATAGACACAGCATGTTTGATTCACTTCCTGCAGTTGAGTCGACTCAGAGTCAAATCACTCTCAGACCGATTGTTTCTGCCGTGTTCAAAACTATCCGTACCAAACAGGAAAACACACCAGGGTTGATTCAGGTAGACTAAATATGTAAAAAGCACTCTGAAAATTGAAGTAGCAGGTGGCTACAGACTCACCAGATCTAAACTCTGAAGCTTGAATCCATACACAGCTCCTCTCTTACTGCTGTTCATGTAGTTCCCCAGAGCCAGAATTATCTGATAAATGAGAGATAAAAAATTATATAGAGTGAGATAGGGAATTGTAGAAACTCTACGTGTAGCTGTATAAAGAGTATAAACTCACTTCAAGGATTTTCTTCAACTTCTGGGAGGATTTAATGGACACAGATGCAGCGATGATCGCATGAAGTTGCTGGCAATAAAAGATGTAGATATAAATATCCATATCCATTCAAGTTTTATATCAGGATACATTTCTTATAGTCTATCCATCATCTTCCCCTTCATGTACATGCTTTACATTCGTTCTATTCCATCCCTCCACCTGTAACTCTATCCATCATTCCGTCCACCCATATCAAGATTATGGTGTAGTGTTTAATCATTGTATCTATACATTTCATATTTTATATCCTTTACGCCCTTACTTATTTATACACTCTCTTTTCCCGTCTCTCTGTTTAACCCACCCTATATCCTGTCCTCTAGCACATCCTCCATCCATCCCTCTATCCATTTCTTCATCGAGTTATTATGTACACTATAGTGCTTATTCATAGTTTCTACGAATTCCAATCTATTTCTTGAATCATGTGCATTTCTCGATCCACTAATGGTTTCATTCATTTCTACCCAATGCTTTTTTCTAATCTATCCATCTTCTCAATGCATCCCTCCACTTTCCATCTATCTCCATCTACCATTATTACCCATTCATTCATCTTCAGTAACTGCTTTTTACTGGTCAGGGTTGCGGTGGATCTGGAGCCTATCCCAGGAACACTTGGGGTGGGAATACACTGAGGATGGGATGCTAGTTCATTTCAGGGCAGCAGGCACACACACACACACACCTAAGGGCAATTTAGAGTAGCCATTCCATGTTTTTGGGAGGTGGGAAGAAGCTGGAGAACCCGGAGGAAACCCAACACTCCATACAGACAGTAACCCGAGCCCTGGGACCCTGAACCTGTGAGGTAGCGATGCTACTGCCCATCTATTATTAAAATGATAAAATATCCAAGGTGTCTAAACTATCCTTTATCACGTTTTATCTCTCCACTTGACCCCCCACCCCCTCCCCTCACCCATCAAGCTCTCCTTTATTTTTTATCCTAATGTCCATAGTTATTTTTAATCATTGTTCCTAATACTGTTTCTAATCTATCATCTCATTCTCTGCCCCACCCTCCATCCCTTCTTCTCTCCATCTATGCATAGCATAATTACCACCCTCTATCTCTCCCTCTATCATTCCAGTGCTTCTCACCGGTGTGAGCATCTGCAGGCTGTCGCTAAAGTTGCCCATGAAGGCCATGATCGTCATCCTCTGAGGCAGCCGTTCAATCTTGCTGAACGTCATCATGAAGCGATCCTCGTCGGTCAGGTCTGCCAAGGGCCGTCGCTCCCTCTCGTACTGCCGCAGCGTCTTCACCTCTGCTTCAGTGGGCATAAAGCGCATCAGACACTCTGCAAAGTCCACAGGCACTGTCCGCAGGTCGAACCTGAGAGACCAGGAACAGGAACGGTTAGGCTGTGAACTATGTACGGTGCATATTCTGACCAATTCAAATCAACCAAAAAAATCACCCAAAAAAAAAAAAAAATCCAAATACTTACCTTCATGAGATAAGCTATATTACTCTACAGGCTATTTTGGTATATTATTCTTGTTCCACATAAAATAAGCTTACTATCATTTTGAATCCTTGAAATACTTAAACCTTAGTCAATACCCTATCGAGAAGTGTACTGCAGTGCAGAAGTGTATACGCACGACTGAATTGCTTTGCAGATCTCCTCAGGGCTCTTTCCTGCCTTGCGCAGGGTGATGGCCAGGTTCTTGGCCCTGTTGGCCTCCAGTAGTGACACTTTACTTGGGCCCTTCTGTGGAGCCTTCTGCTTGCTCATGGTCATATCCACTGAAGGACCCTGGGCTTTGGTCTTAAACATCTCCTCAAACTCATCCACATTCAGGTCCTGCCAATTACAGACAAATGGAAACATGACAAATCACATATAATACAATTCTATGTGACTGAGCTATTCATTTTTTTTTTTTATTAATATATGCCTGGTGAACAAGTAGGCTCAGTAGGCAAAGAGTCATCAAGGTTTTTTTTTTTTCTTCTTTCGTTCAGCAACCTGACAAAAAATAAACCCTGCTCACTGACTTGTGCAAAAACAAAGGTTTTCATTGAGCATGTAGCTACAGTATGTTTAAACTTAACATACTGTTACTATAGCACACACTTCCAGCTCTGAATCCTGAAACCTCCTGCTGCACTACACATATCGGCTTTTACTAGTCGGTTTAAATAGTGTTTCCCAGATGACATGTAATCTTTTCAGAATTTGGAATACGCAGTGATGTGGAAACAGTGACAAAACTGAGCAAAATAAAGACACCATGTAACTCTCCTCCTAGCACAGAATATAGTCATCTCATGGTTAAGCATGATGTGAGAAAAAATGCTAGAATTTATTCACAAATTGTTTGCAGGAGCATTTACACAAGAAATCTAGTTAGTCTGGAAAAAAGGTTTGTATCATATGAGAGTTCCTGAATTATCTTGTGTAAATTTACATATAAGGAGACTAATTTGACCCCTGACTGATACACTTCAAATCCTATAACCGGCAATGAGTTACTGCACAACAAGTTGCGCTGTCAGGATTAAATTGCTTATTTTTTTCATTGTATACAAGAATTCAGCGAAAATTTTGTGAAACTCAGTTGTTTCATATTAATGACTTGAAAAAAGCAATCAAAAATAAATTCATAAATTAAGACTAATAAGACTTGCTAGTAAGACTAGCTATTCAAACAAAAGAAATGGCACGGTATAAAAGAAGGAAGAGTTAGTGTGTGTCTGTGGTAGCCAATGAGCTGCAAAGCCTCAGCTGCATTACTGAAAGATTTAGCGAATTTCTTGCTTAGGACACACTCTTTCACCATTTAGTCATTATTTTGTCGTTTGCAGCTCTGCGAAAACATTTACACACTACTTTACTAAATGAGGCCCAAGAACGTTTACGTGTGATATGCAAAGAAAACCCCACAGCTCAGAGCCAAACATTGCTAACTAGCTTAAGGTTAAGGATGCAAACACAATGTGTCACCTCAGACGCTAGTGACTACAGTTGAGTTGTTCTCTACACAGGAATTTATATAACTGATCTACTTTGTGTTAGATACCATTCTTTCAACCTAGTCATTAAGGTTTCCGGGCAACCAAAATCTGACCAGGCAGCACATTGGTGCTTTCACTTGTCCAGCGGGCTAGCTAATGTATTTATCATTTGTCCATCCCTGTAGTATCATGCTTATTTAGGTTGACATCGCAAAGTCATGACTTGACATGTAATAATAAGATTTAAGTGCTTCTGTGCATGTTGGTATGGCTGTGAGAGGAAGGTAAGAGTCCCAGATGACTTATTACCTCCAGAATCCTTTCATCATCAATCTCATTAAAGACAGTGCCATTGATCTGATTAGGTTTCAGAGCCACCCAGTTAAAGACCGGCATCCGGAACTTGGTCTTGATTGGCTTTTTAATCTTCACCGCTGGAAAAGATGTAGATGTGACCATCAGACAGTTTTAATACAATTCGACTATTTTTATGTTTATATATATCATCATATAGTACTGAATGTATGTGTGTGTATATATATATATATATATATATATATATATATATATATATATTACTATGCAAAAGTCTTAGGCACCCTAATTTTTTAAATATAAATTTTGGCTTAAATGTTTATTTAATGACTTCTGCATTACTGGGTCAATAAAAAAACATTTTAGATTCCAAACATTACTTTACCCACAAAAAAATTAGTGTTTGAGAATGTTTGTATGTCAGTAAAGCAAGCAACATATTACTTTACTTATAATACACCACTTTTCAGACAGAAATCATAATGAAGTCTGTCCGGTTTTATCTGCAAAAACATGTTGGATTTTTTTATGTACACATGTTTAATTTCATTATTTTTGAAGGCATCTTTGCTTCATGTGCCTAAGACTATTGCACAGTACTGTGTGTGTATATACATAAAATCACAAGTCAGATCATGCCAATGAATAATTTATGGCCACAAGAAATAAACACAGCAGAGATCACCAAAACAGAGGAAACCTACAGAACAGCTTGATTGGTCCATCTTTGAGGGCAGGAAGAAAAAGAAAAGTAGATAAAAGCAGAAAAGTTTAGAGAGTAAAACAAACAGGTAATTCAAGCAAGCAAAAACAGAAGCTGGCAGTGAAAAGTAAAGAAAATAAATTTGCTAAGGATTAGATTAAGTAATTCAGCAGAAGCAGAAATAAATAGCTTGGCCATTTTCAGACTCGAACACACAGATACATAGACTTGACATATACATACAGATATATACACCTATAGTACAAACCTGTTAGGCCAGAGTTGAATATGACTGTGGGCGTGCCACAGCCAGGGAGGGGAGGGGCTACGGGGGGAGGAGGCGGGGGGAGTGGGGTGGACATCTCCATGGCCCGACCAAGGGGAGGGGGTGGAGGAGGGGGCGGAGGTGGAGGAGGAGGGGCAGTAACAGCTGATGGTCCGTTAGGTACTGCATGACAGAGCAAAGAATATATTATTTACAAAACCAAATTAGATAAATTTACTGATATCCAAATTAAAAAGGTAACATAAAAATTGTTAGAACCATTAAAGCCATTTTCAAAGATGCAATAATATTTGTTAGCATTCTATTAAAATAAGCTACATATACTGTACAGTATATACTGTTTTACTTTTATTGAAATGGTAAATTTCTTTTGACCTGAATAGAACACGAAGTGTTAAAAAAGGAATCTAGCTCATTTGGCTGATATGTTTTACTCACAGGAGGAGTCAGGCATGAGTGGTGGTGGAGGAGGTGGTGGTGGGGGCGGAGGAGGAGTGGCCATCTTCCTCAGGGTTCCAGTTTGTGAAGCAGAGGCATATGAGCTGCTGGCACCTGCGCTAGCCTGGACCATGGCGTCAGGGCATGGTGAGAGAGGCATGGGCTGAGGAGGAGACGGCAGAGGGGACGTTTCTCCCTCACCATCTCCCTCTCCCCTCACCTGGATCTGCAGACTACCACGCCGCTCAAGCTCGTGAATCTTCTTCTCCAGCCTGGACTGCTTCTGGATGGCTTCATCCTTCTCACGCACCATACGCCGGAGTGAGTGTACCTGCGAGCTGGTATCCCTGTACACAGCCTGCATCACAAAAAAACTCACTATTATCTACATATTCTCCAAATTTTGCTCATCCTACAAAAAAAATGTGATGTGATTTAAAGCTTGGTTAAACACTCAAGTTCTGTTCATTTGATACAAGCTTTTTTAAAATCTTTTTATCTACAACTGACAAAACTGATTTCAAAACATACTTTAACTTTCTCTCAATTATTAGCAAACTTTATGGAAATAGACACATAACCACTTCACATTCTCCTGAAGACGGATGTGTGTAAGAAAATGATATAATGAAACAAGAAGTAAAATCAGAGTTTTGTTTCACATTCATGAAAACAGTCCTTTTAATCACTTTTATTTCACCTTGCTAGTTTTAATCAAATCTGAACTGTAATAAAAATTATATATATATAAAAAGAATCAACATAATTAGTGTTATTGAGTCGAAGCATTTTTTGTCCTGTTCCACTTCTAGTAAACCGAAGAGTTCTGAATGGAAAATAAAGGTTAACAATAAGTTCCCCAACTCAGAACATTCATAGTCATTCGCCTTGATGGTAACTACGTGTATAAAAGTCCGCCATCGAATTTTCTGATTTAGGAAGTAGTCCTGACTCAGTTTGTTTGGCGTGGGTTTTAGAGAATGTCGTTTAGCCCTCACCCGTAGGGAGTCCAGCTCCTTGTTCTTCTGCATCAGCTGCTTTTCCAGCTCCACAATCTTAGACATGGCCTCATTCTCTGTGTCCAGCAGCTTATCCGTCATCTAGCAATAGAGAAAAAACAGTCGGCAATAACGGGGTTAATTTCAGAACAGTTCAACATTATTCTCAAAGCTGTCCTTTACAGACCAAGAGTGAGATTTCATCTACAGATAAAAAATGCATTAATGTTATAACATTGTACTGATCTGACCATTTAATGTCATTTCCTATTCAGCCAATTCATCTTGCACTCACATACCCAATTAGTATAGTGTCTGTTAAAGCAATGCATTTGATTGTCAGAGGATAGTCACATTTAACAGACTCGCTAATGTGCAAAAGACTCTACTTACTTTATACAATGTTCTAACACTTACACTATGCAATAGTTCAAATCTCTACTACTTATTACTTAATGAAAATTTAATTTAATGAAATTAAATGTTTCTACATTAAAAATACTATAAAAAGCAGTAAACAGTAATAAATGAAACAAAGTCAATATTTGGTGTGACAACCAATTGCTTTAAAAAAAAAAAAAAAGTAGTCTCACATATAATTTGCACAGTTTTATAAGGAAATGAGCTGTATGTGTTACTGAGCATCTTGCAGAACCAGTCACAGTTCCTCTGGAGACTTTGACTGTCACACTCGCTTCTTATTTTTGCAGCAAAACCCAGCAGCCTTCTTTTTTTTGTGTCTAAAAAGTGATGCAATATGCTGCTTTCTTTACTGACACACCAACATTTTTCTGTAACATTTCATTTTGTGCTGGAGAATTAATGTTTGAAAATCTAAAATGTTTTTGTACTGACTCGATAATGTCGAAGTCATAAAATAAAAGTCTATAACAAAGTTTGTACTAAAAAAAAATAGGGTGCCTAAGACTTTTGCACAGTGCTGTATATGTGAAATATATTAGACGTTTGTGGATCCAGGTGAAACAGCACCACTCATGTAAGAAAAATACACAGTGACACGAAGAAGCAAGGCTTGGGCTGATTTCTTTCTATCCCAGACTGTACATTCATACAGCCTGTCACCGGTTATAGTTATGTGGTCTAATGAATGTACGTGTTGTATATGGTATTTTGCTGCACATACTATATATATAGTGTTCAAATAGTGGTGAAAAAGGTGTGAAGATTAGCTGAATTATTCGTACATGTGACAGATTCTCCTCCAGCTCCTCCACACGTTCCAGCGCTGCGTTTTTGGTCTCAGCATCCTCCAATAGCGTGCCCACATCGAACAGGTTATCTAGGTACGCTTGGATCTGCACCTGCAGCTTATCACTCTCTGTGTGCTTCAGTCTCTACATGCACACACGGAAAAATGAAATGAATATGAGTGTGCGGATGTTAATGCTGCACTTTTTTTTTTTCAAGATTACAACTGTCTAAGTTAAATCTTATTTTTATTGACTCTGGTGTATTATGCTCTGAATATCTTTCATCATCTGCTTATTTTTGCCAGACAGAGGCAGAAATAAAATTCACAAGACAAGGTGGTCACATACCTATTAATTGATTAATCACGTACCTATTAATTGATTGGTTCTTAGCTGATTGACTGCCTAATTGTTCTTATACAGTATGCAGCAGTCAACAAATGTAATTAAGAACCATGCTTATTTATTCCTATTATGTACAATATAAATGGAAAAGATATTTTCTGTTTGTATAGGTGCAAAAAAGTTCCTTAATTGTCTGTTTGTACAGGTGCAAAAAAATTGCTCCTTAATTGTCTGAATACCTGTGGTAAATAATCACCATTTCAGTATTGGGCAAATTAACTCTCATTATCTTTTAATTCAATATGTGTAGTCCTAATTTTTATACTTTGTTAGAAGAAAAAATTAATTTTAATTTAGAATGACTAAAAGTGTCTTACTTCCAGATAATCATCCAGTGCAAGCTTGGTGAAGTCGTACTGAAGATGAACTCGAAAATTCATGTCTTCTACAGAGTGCACCACGATGTTGATGAACTGCATGCATGCCACCTATGGAGAAGTGGAGCGAATCATTAGTGGTGCAAATGCACACAGAAAGCCATTACGATGAGAGTGTTCTTACATTAACCCACCATGAAATCAATATTGTTGTCTTCGTTTTTAAAATCCTCCATTAGCTTCTCAAACCGCTGGGACTCTGAACAGACCTAGAAGACCAAAAATGAGCTTAGATCAAACAAACATTATTAGCTGCTAATCATGAACACAAAAGCTCATACAAACATCACTACATTAATAAGTGGAGTTAAAAAGAAATTGAACTGATGTGACTAAAGTCAGTAGCTCAAGTACCTCTTTGAAATGGTCAAATGCAGCCAGGATGATCTCATGCCCTCCTCTCACAAGACACACAGCAGCCAGCAGCTCCAGAACCAAAGCTTTGGTCCTAGCCAGTACATGACAAATGCAAACCAGAACTAATTAGCTCCTGTGTCTATCAGGTATCATAGTGGAATAAGCCAAACCAATCAGCCTAGTAACAGTCCTCCAAATTAGATGTCCTTATTAGTTTATGCTCAGATGGTTGTTGAACTTACTTATAATTGTTTTGTGCAGCAAGATATTAAGTAGTATTTCACCTCAGTGCCTTAGTGAGCTAATTCAGGGTACGATGATTCATCACTCTGATTAAATCTTCATGCTTACAATATTCAGTTACTCAGAACTTCATTAAGAGAAAGAGGCCATAAGTGAACACTTTGATCAGGTGAGACAGACTGATCCTGCAGAAATTTTGACCAGTCCGGCCCACTCCCACAGAAAGTTTGACCAACCCCACCCACTCATGCAGAAAGTTTGACCAACCCCAACCTGTCCTGTAGAAAGTTCGACCAATCCCACCCACTCATGCAGAAAGTTTGACCAACCCCAACCAATCCTGCAGAAAGTTTGACCAGTCTCACCCTGCTACAGCAAAAAATCTGACCAATCCTACTCCCTCCAACAGAACGTTTGATCAGTCCCACCCACTCCTGCAGAAAGTTTGACCAATCTCACCCTGCTACTTCAGAAAGTGTGACCAATGCTGCTCACTCCAGCAGAAAATTTGACCAATCCCCCTCCTTCCAACAGAACGTTTGACCAATCCCCCCATCCAGCAGAAAATTTGACCAATCCTGCTCCCTCCAACAGAAAGTTTGACCAATCCCACCCACTCCAACAGAAAGGTTTGACCAATCTCACCCTGATACTACAGAAAGTGTGACCAATTCTGCTCACTCCAACAGAAAATCTGACCAATCCTGCTCCCTCCAACAGAAAGTTTGACCAATCCCACCCACTCCAGCAGAAAGTTTGACCAATCCCCCTCCTTCCAACAGAAAGTTTGACCAGTCATGCTCACTCCAGCAGAATGTTTGATCAATTGTACCTGATACATCAGAAGTTTGACCAATCCTGCCTGCTCCAGCAGAAAGTTTGACCAGTCATGCCTGATACAGCATAAAGCTTGACCAATCCCACCCACTCAAGCAGAAAAGTTGACCAATCCCCCTCCTTCCAACAGAAAGTTTGACCAGTCATGCTCACTCCAGCAGAATGTTTGATCAATTGTACCTGATACATCAGAAAGTTTGACCAATCCTGCCTGCTCCAGCAGAAAGTTTGACCAGTCATGCCTGATACAGCATAAAGCTTGACCAATCCCACCCACTCCAGCAGAAAGTTTGACCAATCCTGCCTGCTCCTAAATTTATTATTTTTGTTTGTAACAGGCTGCAATATTTTCTAATGAACTCGGTTGGTTCTATTTCCCAATCTATTTCCCAAATAGATCCAGTATTGTGAATTGAGTAATTTAAACCACATCGACCCTGACAAGGATACTGAAGCTGAATGAATGAATGAGTAAAGCCCAATTCACACCAGACACATCGCATCGCACACACTCCCATATCTGACCCTCCACGACCACCACAAAGGTTTAGGGAACACATTTCAAAAGACTTACATTGAGTAACTATTTATGAAAAGTGTGATATTTGCCTTTGAAACTTTCATAAATTTACATAATATCTTAAAAATGTAATTCATTCTGTTAGGCCTACTGTGTGAACGTGGCTTACCTGGGATTTTTGTTGTTGAGGCTTAGAGCAATTTCATTCACTGCATGCGGATGGGACATGACCATGTTGAATCCATACTACATACAAAGAAAATGTGAGGGAAAGGATTCAATTTCAAAACTGGTTCTTTGGTCGGCAAAACCTAATCCTTACAGAGTATTCTAACCTACATACCTGGTAGTTCATAATGGCTCTGAGACACATGACACAGACGTGCACGTCATCCTTCTTACAAACTAAACGTGAATTTTTGAGTGTCCTACGGCTGGGAAGAGTGTTAGACCTGAAAAGCAATGTTAGATTAAGTGTCTAACCAAAATACTACCCTGAATTAAAAGAACAATTTAATGTTCAATGTAGAAACACTAACTATATAAGAGTAACTGCGTGATCTGTGTCCATGTTTTTCTGGATGGTTTACCTTAAGGAGTGTCTCGTGGAGCGTTGAATACTGCTGCTGCTGACTGGTGAGGGCAGATTAGTATCGCCATGTAGATCTTCTATAGATCTGCTCCATGGAGTCTCCACAGTCGCCTCGCCACTAGCACTCTCCGCTGCATCGCCATCAAAGCTGAAGAAGAGAAACAGTGATGTAAATATTACCCATGAACCCTCATGTCCAGAATCCACTCAAGCTAATAGATGAAGAGTGTGATACAAGATAAAGGACAGAAAAAAAGACTCACGTAACGGCATATTGTGCGAAGGATAGGTACTCCACCAGCACATCCAAGCCTTGATTCTCTTCATTCAGAAACTCTCTCACCCACCTGAGAGCACAGGAAGAAACTTTACAACCCAATCTCTAAAGCTCCATGTCATTTCTGCCAGATCTTAACTACTTTACATTTAAAGTAGCTCTAACAAAAGAGACTTGAAACAGGAAATAAACAGACAAATATAGTACAACGGTTGTGTTAATGTTATAGGATCCTCCTACTTGCTCCATGTATTTTTCTTTTTTCATATCCTTGATCATCCTGAATACACCCTCAAAAACAGTACACACCTGTTTTTAATTTATGGTGGAAAATCTGTGGCATGAGCACCGGATACTGTATGCACTTTGTAGTCATCCAGAAGAAAAGCACCGGATACTGTATGCACTTTGTAGTCATCCAGAAGAAAAGAAGGTTCAACAACCAGAGGTCAAATAAAATTGACCTTATTGACTTTCACAAAGCAAACGGCATACACATATATATATATATATATACACTGCCCTCCAAAAGTTTGGAAACGCCTGAACAAAATAGGGTTTTTGGGCAATATCAGCATAAATCCTCTTTAGTTAGTGACCATTTTGCATTGATAATAAGGGACAACACAAACTATGAAAACATATTTTATTAAATTAAAAGTTTATGAACATAAACATGAACATAACATAGAAAAA
>CM040976.1:27501495-27528382 GCA_022985145.1 Pangasius djambal | reverse complement strand
TATATATATATATATATATATATATATATATATATATATATATATATATATATACACATACATATATATAAACGAAATAGAGAACCTCAATACTTTAACTATAGCGGATGCTTCTGAATCCTGATTTTGAATGTCACATCTCTACTCCACTCACAATAATGTTCATTACAGACCACAAAAATAATGGCTGCATGCGAAAAGGAAAAAGAAAAAAAAAACTTGGCTAAATATATATATTGTGACACTGACCAGCTAATTTTGGTTGCAACGTTAAAATTGAATTTAAGCTTTAAAGTGAATTATATCAGAGTGCTGTTGAATGCACAGTCTTGATTGGTCAGAAGATTATTAATTATTGAGTAATTTATAGTTTTATTAGGTTTATAGTACTATAGTGATTTTTTATAGTAGCAAATAACACAATGACTTGTATGGTGGATGCTCCTCATAAACAGATTATGAAAACATGTTTAGTTTGTCAAAATGGTTACATTTTCTGTAAGCAGATGTTTATTTAGCATTCTTGGAAGAAGTTTTCAGTGTCAGCGCTTTATAACAGTCAGAGGTAAAGCTGTAACGTTACATTTCCTGACATGGGGTGGAGGGCTTTGAGGTTTTTTGATAACATGGAAAGCTGCATTCATTAACTTCAAGAGAAGGTAAAAAGAGAAGCTGGTGATGGAACAGCTGATTACAGCTGCTATAACATACACTATATGGACGTAAGTTTGTGGTCACTTGACCATCACACACATATCCCATTCTAGATTTAGTCCCCCTGTACTGTTATAATAAGTCTGCATTTCAATGCATCCCAAAGGTGTTCAGTGGGGTTGAGGTCAGGGCTCTGTGCAGACCACTCGAGTTCTTCCACACCCACCTTGGAAAACCATGTCCTCATAGACCTTGCTTTGTGCACAAGTGCACTGTCATGCTAGAACATTTTGTGGGCTTGTTAGTTCTTGTAAAAGGGAAATTGTAATGCTTTGTAGTGTACAAAGACTTTCTAGACAATTGCGTGCTTCCAACTTTGTGGTAACAGTTTAGGGAAGGCCCACATATGGGTGTGATTGTGGTGTCCACAAACATTTTGCCATATAGTGTAACTTGTTTCACAAATGTTCTCCAACATTAAACATAACTATAAACAGATGAAAAGTATTACATGTCATTCTTGAATATATATAAAACTGCCATTATTCCTCTTATACTGCTGTCAAACTGCTACAGTATAAGAGGAATAAAACACTTTGGAATGGGTTGTTAGTGGAAAATAATCAACTTCGGCATGATAACAGTAACTCTGCTGTATCACTCCATGCCATCACTGATTATTTTCCAGAACAGCATGCACATAATAAGTGGTATATTCCTTACTTGTTATGAGTCATACTTTGCAAAACTTTGTTTAATGGTGTCATAGAACTTTATAATTAAACCAGAGTGATCCTTTGCTTTTTAAAAGAACCCATACGTCAGATTGTCTGACAACCTCTAACTCACCCGATATGATTGGTTCGTAGAGAAATTTCCAGCTCACGGAGCACCTGGGTGGATTCCTGAACCCTCCTCCTGAATTTCTGCAGGAAAGGGTCATTATTTCGGCAAACTGATGCAAACAATATCAGGCATCACACAAACACCCATCTCTGCTGAGGTTTATAAACTGTTGGGTATTAGTTTCTATTTGAAACCGGGAGAGCAAGTGGGCGGCCTCACTTCCATTACTTACGCGTGCTAAATGAACTGAATAATGCAGCAGCTATGCACCAAGCAGGGCACGCATGTTAACCACACACACACACACACACACAGCAAAAAACAACAGATATGTAAAAATATCATATGTAATGTACAGCCTAACTCTCTTGCACACATGATAAAAGATGTCTCAGAGTTAAAAGGTCACAACATCAGTCACCATAGAAAATAATGCCACTTTCAGACTCACTTTGCACTTCTCTCTATAATGATGATAAATTCAATGTTCCTTGGTTTCCTCAGTTGGAAATATTAAACCGACATAAGCACATTAAACTACAGCAAGCCACAGCAATTCTGCATAGGAGCATGTATTTTTGGTCTTTTTTCCACAAAAAAAGTGTGTCTCAGTTACATGCGATTCTGGCCTTGGGCTTAATCACATTTTTCTTGCATGATACCACCTCACGTAGGGAACAGTATTAAGTCCAGGGCCACTGAAAGTTTGATGTAACCATAATATGTCATGCTGACATTTATGTTTTGGGCTGTAAATACACTAACAAAACCTATAGATGTCACTTGAAGCTAAGAGTAAATACATAAATATGATATTATTAAGAATTCATTTCAAGTACTGAATCTTTCTATGGATAAAATTATGAATTAACTTAAAGTGAGCTGTAAGTGTAGCTGATCAGCGCTCAGCTTATCCTTCAAACCATCTGCACATTTTCTTTACAGGAGAGTGCATAGATAAAAGGCAAAATAATACGATGTGCTGGATCAAGTGCTATTCTATAAACTGTGCAATCTGTGGCGGAATATGAGGAAACTTCCTTGCGTAAACTGATGTATCGACTGTAACTTGACTGTGTGTGTGTGACTGCATAAGCATAGCTTGTTGTGTATGGCTGGTATAAAAGGTAACAATGATTAACATCATCATACTGTACACAATGTCACACAGGGTTACTGCTTCTGGTGTAAAACAGGCTTAAAACCTACCTTTCTTGTGACAGCAGGGTCCAGAAATCCTCTTAGCTTCTGGATATATGTGTGAGGAGGATTCTTCACCTGGAACCGTTCCTGTTACATACAATTACACTTATTACAGTATAAAAGTTTAAGATGCATTAAATTCAAAGCTCAACCACAATTAAATTACTGACCCCCATATATGACATTGTGTTGTTACCAACAATTGTTTATTAGCAAGTCATCATTTCTTAAAAATACATAAATTTAATTATATTATACAAATAGGATCGATATTATAAAGTTAAAAAGTCTGTTACATTTTCAGTACCAATAATAATAATGCATTTTTAATAGGGAACCATACTAGTCTGATCAACATAGTTATCATCTTTAGGACTCTTTTTACGGCAGGGGTCATCACAACCGGTGGACTGTGGTCCATATGCAGAACCAGAAAAGTATTTCAGTGAATTGAACAGAAAAAATACTAGTAGTTCAGCAATTTCAGTTTTTTAAAACATGAACTGCTGCTGTAGCACATCCTAGGGATGAAAAATATGACAATATAGTCTAATATCGATATCATGATAAATTAAGTCACAAACTTGTAATTAAGTCAGGAAAAGTCAGGAACCAACAGGAATGTACTGAGCAAATATGTCAAGGGTGAACATGTAGAGCATATGTTGTAAATAATAAATACAAAATTAAGCATTTTTTACTCTCATTGGTCTTTAGACACCCTCCAAAAGTACTGGAACGGCAAGGCCAATTCTTTTGTTTTTACTATACCCTGAAGACATTAGAGTTTGAGATCAAAAAATGAATATGAGACGATAGATCAGAATTTCAGCTTTCTTTTCCTGATATTTACATCTAGATGTGTTAAACAACTTAGAACAACTTGTTTTAACTTAAGAAGTTTTAACTTAAGAAGTTTTAATTTAGAACTTAATTTGTTTTAAGACTATTTGTTCCACCAAGGGCAGATCACCCAATTTTCAGGCGAGCAAAAGTACTGGAACAAATAGTCTTAAAACAAATTAAAGTAAATAACACTTAAAATTTGGTTACAGTGACATCATTGACATCAGTGACATCACCAAACTGTTGCATTCTTCTTTTTTGGTGCTTTTCCAGGCTGGTACCACACCTTCTTTCAGTTTTTTGTTTGTTTTTGTGGGTTTCTCCCCTCAGTCTCCTCTTCAGGAGGTGAAATGCATGCTCAATTGGGTTAAGGTCTGGTGATTGACTTAGCCAGTCTAAAACCTTCCATGCTTTCCCCCGCCATGCCAAATGCTTTCCCCCGATGAAGGGGGAATGCATGCCAAATGCTTTCCCCCGATGAAGTTCTTTGTTGTGTTGGCAGTATGTTTTAGGTCATTGTCTTGCTGCATGGTGAAGCGCCTTCCAATTAAATTGGATTGTATTTCTCTGTAAACTGGCAGACAGAATTTTCCTGTAGACTTCTGAAGTCATTCTGCTGCTACCATCATGAGATACATCATCAATAAAGATTAGTGTTCCAGAAGCAGCCATGCAAGCCCAAGCCATGACATTTCCTCCACCGTACTTGACTGATGAGCTTGTATGTTTTGGATCATGAGCAGATTCTTTCTCCACATTCTGCATCTGCATTCTGCACATTTTGCATCACTTTGGTAGAGGTTGTGGCTCATCTCTGTATTTCTTTGCGAATTCCAAACTGGCCTTCTGATTCTTACTGCTGAGGAGTAGTTTGCATCTTGTGGTATGGCCTCTATATTTCTGCTCTCAAAGTCTTTTTCAAATGGTGGATTGTGATACCTTCACCCCTGGCCTGTGGAGGTTGTTGGTGTCACTGACTGTTGTTTTTGGGTTTTTCTTCACAGCTCTCACAATGTTTCTGCCATCAAATACTGTTGTTTTTTCCTTGGCCAACCTATTTGATAGCTGTTAGTAAACCAGTGGCTTCTTCCTTTTTCAGGACATTCCAAATTGTTGTATTGGCTATGCCCAATGCTTGTGCAAAGGCTCTGATTGATTTTCCCTCTTTTCTCGGCTTCAAAATGGCTTGCTTTTCTCCCATAGACAGCTCTCTGGTCTTCATGTTAGTGTATCCCTTTCAACAACAAATGCAGTATCAACAGGTGAAACTCAGGGCCCAAACCAAGAGTAGACATTCAGAGCTATTAATTGTTTAAACAATCTAACAGCACACACACAAATGGGCAACAAGGAACACCTGTCAGTCACATGTTCCAATATTTCACTTGAATAATGGGTGGATTCAAACAAAATGTGTTTGTTAACACATTTAGATGTAAATGAAAGCTGAAATTCTGATCCATTTCCTCATATTCATCTTTTGATCTCAAACCCAAATGTCTTCAGTGCATAGCAAAAACAATAGAATTGGCCATGCTGTTCCATTACTTTTGGAGGAGACTGTATACATAGGCGTGTGTATCTATCTATATATCTATCGACCTTAAAAATTGTGATATGATATTTTAGTCATCTCGCCCAAGCCTTATTAGATCCTCTTTTGTAGCTTGTTGTGGTTTGGTGTGGCCATTCAATGTGCGCTGATGTAAATTATTCAGCTGAAGGCAGCTCATCTAGAAAGGGAACCATTTTCACAGACACAGATTATTATTTTTTTTATTTCATTCACATTCTCTAGTCTGATTAGCGATGTGAGTACACGGTTTGTTAAAAGGCTGATGACAAAAACAGAATGCTTAAAAATGAATGGACAGAGAAATATCTGTGTATCAAAACAGATCTCATCTGTGTCTGGGGTGCTATTCAAATGGGATAATGTGAAACTCCAGTATGAAACAAGACACAACCACTTCAGACTGATAGTACATAATAGTACAAATCATTAAAAGGTTCTGTTAGCTGCTTATCCAGATCTTTGTACCCTTTAGAAGCTGGACCTTCACAAATTTTAGTTGAATACCCCTGCTTCAGGAGATGAAAGCAATTAAGTAGCATGCATGTGTTACCATAAACAAACAAATCCCAATATATGAAAAATAAATAGAATTTCACACTAAAAATGCATTTATATCTGAATTATATATATTCTAAATGCGTTCATAAGCAGTAGGTATCAACTGAGTAAAATCTGTATCAGTTTTTGATGTTGGTACTGGACTACGGTACATTACCCAGGCAACATCCTCCAATTTTATTTTCCTCCTTCCAGCATCATCCTGCATGTCTCATGAGAGAAATATGATCATGCATTATTAATACCTCATTCGCTCAGTCACCTCAGCAAACACATCCACAAAAAAGTCGACCATGCTCTCGCTGGCTCACTTTAGTGTAACCATGGCAACAATGCATGCGTATGCAAATGCAGTGGGTGCGTGTATTATTTCCTAGTGCAAGTTACAATCAATGTGGGGAAGTGTGGGAATTTAGAGAGAAGTAGAAGCACAAAGACTCGCTTTTAAAGCACAATATATGAATATTATAGTTCCTAGGCCTAATATTGTATGCTTCTCTATTTTGACGGTTGGAATAACTCAAGAAATATATCCAGGTTAGACATCATGGTTCTCTCAGCGTCCAGATTTCAGCAATGCATTTTAAAACTCTGACATGAGTTTTAGTTTTTAGTTTCTGTCACCATTTACATTATTGTCCAATCACGACTATTTGCTTCGATCGCTATTAACCATTCGATTTTTACAATAATGTTTCCATATAAATATTCTATATGTAGTTGGTCAAGCAGAATGTGTCAACAAACACCATGTTCATTCAACCTACTCTGGTTCATCACTATAATCAAATCTCTATGCGATCGTATTCTAAAATTATTCTTGGTTAAGGGCTTTGACCTATGAACTATTTATAACTATGTTTTGTTGTGTAACAGTATTAATTAGCTGAGGTCTAACTAAAACTCACTGTACATAACAAGCATATGGTATATTTTGGCTACAGTATATTATTCACTCGTAGTTTTTGCAGTAGCACATTCTTTATTCTTTAGAGAATTCAATTGTTCATTGCAAGAAGAATTGTATTGATTCATATATATTTTAAACATAAAAGCACGACAAAACCATAAACCATGACAGAAAATTAGGCAACTATCATATCTAAAGATGCCTACTCCAGACACTCAGCTCACTTCTCTGACCTTCAGCAATCACGTCTGCATCTCTTATAGTCTGCATTACAAATACAGTAAAACATGCCATTCTCCATAGTAGGCCAGTAGATAATAATTGGTTATCATATATCACAGTATTCATCGTGTACAATATTATTTCTGCCATAATATCATCACTACTGCTCCATTTATCTAGGATGGCAAGGTGATGAATGGCAGCAAGTAAACAAATGTCACACACATAATGTGTAAGGAGAGATCATCTATGAACAGTCCCTAATGAAATGCTGTCAAGGCTTCATTTCAGTTCAAATTCTGCCCCATGAAAACAGCTTATAAACATGTTTTAGTGCAGTAAAGGATTAGGAAATGATCGTGTATTAAAAGTTACATTTTGTTCCACACCTACTGCAGAGTCATCATGCTACCGTCGTGGACGTTTTACATTTTCAAGGTTCTTACAGTCTTCAATTTTGAGAGCATATCTTTATCAGCTATTTCCCGCAAGTTTGACGGACAGTGCTTTTGTTGTTTAGCAGGCTTAGAGCATCAGTCATGTCACTCACCTGATCACAGATGAGCTCCCACTTCTTCTCGTTATCGTACTGCCGCAGAAGCCTCACCTTGTCTGGTGGAAGGTTCATGGAGTTCTGCAAGACACAGAGACTGTCATCCATCAAGCCACGTGTCCATTTTAGTCATGCATTGACTAGACATTGTGCACATGCCAAGACTCACACCCACTTATTGAGTTTGTCCAGATGGATTGTCCAGATTTAGAATAATTGAGACTAAGCACCTGGTAATCTCATAAACATATGGCAGGGCCATATGTAAGGAATAAAACACGATAGAAAGTGCTATTATAGGACAATTGGACATGAAGCGGGGTAACTGGTACCATGCTGAAATCGACTGTTTTCCAATAACAGCACATCCCAAAGTGTCTTAATCTTCTTATACCACAGCACTTGGCCAACTACTACAATTTTTATTTAAAAACATACATTTTATCCATTTATAATTAGTGTTGTTTGAGACGTTGCGTTATAGCAGCTATAAACAGCATCTGTCTTTTCCTTCTTTTTTGAAGTAAAAAAAGACAACAAAAAAAAAAAAATGCGGCTTGTCATGCCACCAAGAAACCGCAAAAAATATAGCAAAAAACTTAAAAGTTACAACTTTACCTCTGACTGTTACCAAGCGGTGACACTGGAGACTCCTTCCAAAAATACTAAATGAATGTCTCCTTACAGAAACCTTCACCATATCAACGACTGCATGAATATACAGTATGGATTCATTCATATTCATTTGTAATTTGAAGGACTCTTTTTGACCGTTTTTTTTTTTTTTTTTTTTTTTTTTTTTTTTTTTTTTTTTTTTTTTTTTTTTTTTTTTTTTTTTTTTTTTTTTTTTTTTTTTTTTTTTTTTTTTTTTACATGTATTTGAATCTAGCATACATTTTTATTGAGTACTGTATTGCATGTGTTGATAATAGCTTTGTTTTTCTATTGTAAATTGTCCTTGGGTGTGAGAAAGTCATTATACAAATAAAAGTCATGATTATAACCGATCTCTGGATTTACTCGCATTCAGAACAGTTTGTGAAGGTGTGTACACATTTGCATCTATTTCCTTGGCAAAAAACATTGAACCAAAATGACTTGCAAGTCTTTGCACTTGCAGTGACTACTGAACATTTAAAAAAATGTGTATAATTGTTGATAGGTAAAGGTTTCTGTGAGGAGATATATATATATATATTTTTTTTTAGCATTTTTGGAAGGAGTCTCCAGTGTCAGTATCTGGTAACAGTCAGAGGTAATGCTGTAACTTTAAGTTGTCTGAGACAGGAAAGTTTTCAAGACATAGGACTTACAGGCTAATAGCTGTAGTATAAGATGAATAAGACACTTCAGGACAAGTTGTTATTGGAAAATAAGCAACATTCATCTGGCTACAGTATCATATCAATCATAACAGCAGGCCCTGTCAGGTTTTGTTCTTTATTTAATGCATTAACAGTTGTTGTGTAGGAGTCGTATTATTTTGCCATGACACATGGAAGACGTAATCTAACGTGCTAACGTCCACCTACATTATGCGCCATAGACTTCGCAAGCATCTTACTAAGCACAGGGGAGGCACGGAGAGCTCTGAATGTAAGCACAGATGTATTCCGTCTCTCTTGGGAACAAGAGGCAGGCACACAGATGATTAAATGACTAATTGGTGAAAACAGAACAACTGTGCTCCTTATTTAAAAGAGAGTTCAGATAACCTTCGACTGTGCAGTCAGGCTTAGTGGGGTAGAATTTGTGATGCAAAGTAGTGGACTCGAGGTGGTGATTTGCATTCCCTCCATTTTGTCTGTCTCTCGCTCTACACCCTCCAAAAACACACTTATACACACAAGGATTTATGGATTGTAGATAGTAGAGTTGCTATGAGATTTAATTCAATCTTCTCCGCTCTGAGCACACATCACACAGCACCTGTCAAAGAGAAAGTCTTTATGCTAATCAGATCAGAGACATCAGCGCTGCACCATCGACCAGGACACCCCAAGACTTGTCAGAAGGGCATGGCTATGGATTTAGCTGTTATCTAAACTGGATTTCTTATAAACGTTCAGAAGAGCATCACCAACATGAATTAAAACCAGCTTTTGCCAAGTACAAAGTGAAAAGTAGTTTCGTGGTTTCAGTTTAGTGTATGACTTAAAAGCCTGTTTAACAGTCGATTATTATTAATATATTGATTATTACATTCATATTATTTTAGACATATTCATACATTTTAGATATAGACACAGCCTATAAAATAGTAATAAAAAAGTAGTGTGCAAATTTGGATTGTGGTTTCATAGATGCAGCTTAAATTCTTATATGTTACATTATAAATCATCGTTATTAATTACCAATAATGTTATAACTTTGCTACTGATTACTGCATGCTGTTCTGACATACTGCTTAGTGTAGTGTTTGGCAGTTTTGGGTGCAGTTTGTGTTTTAAGAACATGTTACCAAATAGTGTATATATGTATTTTGGTGGTATGTGCGTATTAACTGTGTTGCAGATAATGACAATTTGGAACAGTAATATACGGCTTTGGATCCTTGCAATATATCTTTAAACAGAAATGGTTTGTTACATTGTAGATACACTGTCTGTACTTATACTTTCCCTTTGTTTGTCATAGACTATGTTTGAGGAAACTGATTAGATTTAATTCTGGTTGTTTGCTTTAAACACAGATCTAGTCGGCCACAATAACTATTTTTAAAATAGCTCAAACTAGAGGACTTACTTACTCTCTCTCTCTCTCTCTCTCTCTCTCTCTCTCTATATATATATATATATATATATATATATATAAAATGTATGCTGTATTTTGAAATAACATTATAGCTGTTCGTTTATAGCAGTTTTTGCACATATCCTCTGTGTTATTATTGAGTTCCTATACTATTTTAACATACTATTTATACCATAAATAAATAATGTGAGTTTAGCAGTATATAATTTTGGATGTACATTGTTTATATGTTATGAATCTTTGCCAATGCAGGGTATGTTGTCTATTGTTAAAAATCATTATACAAATAAAACAAATGTATTTAAATTATTGCAGTGCAGTAGTGACATACTATTTATGCAGTACTGTAGCATGTAGTAGTATGCAGTAGCCTCAGTGTATATCACTAACTCCTTTTTTAATTGCACTAATATGTACCCATAGCATGTGCCTTTCCTGCAATACTGTACTTTCTAAATGGTGAATATCTAATATCAAGCACGACAATCAACAGAACAGCTGGTATGGACGTGCACAGGTGACTGGGGACTGGATTCCGCATGGGTTTATCCATTCACATGGAACTGAGCGAACATGCACACGTTCGAGCAGACGCCAAAACACCTAGTACAAGTAGACGATCGGGTGTAGCTATTGTGCAGCCAAAAACATCACATATCCAGAAAACCTCCACACAATAGACGCGCGCGCGCGCGCGCCTGTGCGTGTGTGTCTGTGTGCGCGCGTGTGTGTGTGTGCGCGTGCTACTGCTTTCACAAGCGATCTGGCCAAGAGAGGGGGGCTGCCTTCCAAAAACCCTACTGTGCCATTACTCTGAGGTATTTCTTTTACTGTTTCTCTACACACATTGCAGGATGGTACAGGCAGACATTACCAAAGCGATGGAGAACCTCTCCTCGAGCTCGGCGGGGTCAGGCATGGGCAGTTTGGGCGGCTTGTTTCTCGCCCTGAAGTCTGTGAGCTGCGCGTCCACGCTCTCTGCGTTGCCCATGTTTTTGTTTCTCTGTTTGGTGATGAGGATGAGGATGAGGATGATGAGAATGAGGATGGCTCCCGAAGAGGATGAACTGTTTTTTCTCTCAATCAAAATAAATCCTGGTGAAGAATATACGGATACAATCTTCGTAGATGCGAAGATCCAGATTATTTTGCCCCCTCATAGGTCACTACACGTTTCCATCGATGGATCAGACGCGCTGCATCCGCTACATTGTTAATCCGTGCTTTTGCTTCTTTATCCAGCGCTCGGCCTCGCAGCGCATCTTCTTGCATTTAAAGCATCGCTTCTAGACCCAGACACCGTCTCAGTCTCAGCAGGACAGCGGGATCCGCATCTAGTGCCGTGAACGTGTGGTCTGCGCGCATGGCTCTGCCTCCATCTAAACCGCTGTCCCGTTAATCCTGCGCTCTGACTACAACACACGGAGACCGAGCAAATTCTGCCCCCGACACAATGAACCCTTTGAGCAGGAGAAACCCCACTGAGGCGTGACGAGAGCCGAGGGGGTGGAGGTGGGGGCAGGGGCGGTAATGTTTTGTTCCGTTGCATTCTGGGACGTGTAGTTTAGAGACATGGTTTTCAACCTTTTATCCAAGAGCTCTCAGTAGTCCTACATGAATATCCTACAGTTATATACACACCTACATACTGTAGCCTTTTATCCAAGAGCTCTCAGTAGTCCTACATGAATATCCTACAGTTATATACACACCTACATACTGTAGCCTTTTATCCAAGAGCTCTCAGTAGTCCTACATGAATATCCTACAGTTATATACACACCTACATACTGTAGCCTTTTATCCAAGAGCTCTCAGTAGTCCTTCATGAATATCCTACAGTTATATACACACCTACATACTGTAGCCTTGTATCCAAGAATTCATTACAGTTTATAATCAAAATCTCAAGATTTAGTGAATAATCTCACCTACATACTGTAGCCTTGTATTCAATAATTCCCTACAGTTTATAATCAAAATCCCAGCCTTGCTTCAATGAATAATCTCACCTACATACTGTAGCCGTGTATCCAAGAGCTCTCAGTAGTCCTACATGAATATCCTACAGCTTATAATCAAAATCCCAGGCTTGCTTCAATGAATAATCTCACCTACATACTGTAGCCTTGTATCCAAGAGCTCTCGATAGTCCTACATGAATATCCTACAGTTATATACACACCTACATACTGTAGCCGTGTATCTAAGAGCTCTCAGTAGTCCTACATGAATATCCTACAGCTTATAATCAAAATCCCAGCCTTGCTTCAGTGAATAATCTCACCTATATAGTTTACTGTAGCTTTATATCCAAGAGCTGTAAGACTCACACTCATACTGAACATCCTTTCAACACACTTAGCACTCATTGATTTTGTAAAAGAGTAATGATTAGCACATAAGCACACTCCACTGCTGTGGTCCTGTACACACTCATTTGCATAAAGATACACCCCAAAATTACCATAAGTGGTAAACAAGTTCCCTTTTACAAGTTCCTAGTAACCTGCAAGGCTGGCCCGAGGGTCTGTGAAGCCCTAGAAGAGATTAGACCATGGGCCCTCAACACACAACACTGAACCAGTGCATACAACACTACTGAATTCTTTCTTTTATTAGAGTAAGAACTTCACAGAAAAGACAGTTTGCTTATATATTTTGAAACGCTTATTTACTGCAACAGATACTACATAAAAGTGCATACGAGTGCAAGCAGACTTGAACAGATGCAAACAGATGGAGCATATGAATTCAAATGTGCATTTAAAGCAAAATGAAATAATCAAATAGTACGATAAATTTAGTAAAACGAAATGTTTAAAAAATTAGGTACAACAGTGTGTGCTCTGATAAAATATCAAACCTATATATTTATTTATTTTTTAAAGACAACTTGAAATAATCAACAAAGAAAATCTAAAGCATAGTTATATGATGAAATGATAAGGTATGCATGCATGTATGTCATTATTTCTGGACTAGATTCAGCTTTTTTTCCCCTACATTTAGAATTTCTGATTAGTTCAATGAAAGTAACTGAAGGAAGACATTTGACCTTTTAATGAAGCTTAAATCAAAACATGGATAAGTTTAAAGTTTCAAACAAAGACTGTGTTGCTCGGAACTGTTCTTACTGCATCTTCTTATTATAGGAAGGCACTTAGCTGTTGCTTTTATCCAAAGCGTCTTAGAATTGAGACAGGATACAACTGAGCAGGTGAGGGTTAAGGGCCTTGCTCAAGGGCCTAGCAGTGGCTTGATGGGGGTCTACAACAGTGAAATAACTGTATGTACAATAGAAAATAATTATAAAAATTCATATTAACTAAATTCTTGCACATATAATACAATCTTGCCCAAGGTTGTATCTTTTTATACAATCTTACCTTTTCCTTTACAGGCTCTAGGTACAATGCATGACAATTGTTCCTGTGTAACACCAGGATTGCTCCAGGATTACTGGCTGGCAATATACTGTAAAAATGAAGCACTAAAGCACAAAAAAAAATTCAATTACAAAAGCTAGAGTACTCACACTTGCAAACTGTTTTCTCTTTATAATTCACAATGTTCTCGAAAATGTTCGCATGTGAATCAGCCCTTTCTCCCGTCCAGTTGTCACTCACAAATATCCATAAATGTTCAATGCAATTACCTCATACATATTTAAATATGGGGTGTCTAATTCAGTGTTAAGTAATGCAATGGTAGAGAGAAAGGTAAAAAAAAAGAGGAATTTTGGGGAAAGCTAGGTGGAAGTTCTTGTGTTGGAGATTGATGTGAGGAAAACCGTGTTATTTGGTGGCCTCAGCAGTGGCATCATCAATAAAACGCAAGTTTATTGAGTGGCAGCATGTAGCTGCGGCAGTTAATAATGTTAATACCACAAGCCTCACTGTTGCAGAAATTGGTCAGAAAATCGATGCAAAGAAGGTACTACACTTTCACCTTAACCAGTTGATGTAAGAATGGCTTTGATTACTGGGTAGTCCCTCTTGTGTGGTGACAGAAAAGGAGTGAGACACTGCTTTGGCTGATGAGCCCTGCACAGGAGACCGAGGTAAGTGGCTTAGTTATTCTAAGATATGAAAAACACACAAACACTGTAGCCTACAATAGTTAAATGGACTTAACAGTCACTGTTTTATATTCTTAGAGAGGATGACTGGTGTGGACAGTGATGATGGGATTGCTGAAAACTGTGCACCCAGCCCCAGCTACATTTCCACTGCCCCTTGCACCTCTAACAGCATCTCTGGTCCCCCACAAGCCTCAAGCTGTGGCTGTTTGCTGAAAGATGCTGTGTTACAAGACACAATTAGTACTACTGAGGACTTGACCAATGAAATGAATTAAAGTTACCATGTAAGAAATATCGAATGTGATTAAAAGAATTGAAATAATATACCATTGCACTGGTCTCAGATATTCACAATCAATTCACAGTCTCACAGTGTGAAGCTTATGCTTGTCTGGTAGGTAGAGATGTTTTGGTCCAGAGTCATCAGGTTGTTGGTTAGGGGAGATGATGAGAGGGAGACCATTCTGCTGTGCAGCACAGCACATACCCTCACAGTCCGCTGTACATTTTTATGGTTGGTATAGCAGTCTCTCACAATCCAGACAATGCCGTCTGCCTTTAAGCAGGCCAATGGTGTGCTCTACACCTGAACACGCAAGAGTATCATCACTCCTCTACGCTTTGTAGGTTAGGGAATGGAATAAGCAGCATTTGCCTGAGGGGGTAAGCGTTGTCTCCCGCAGTGTTTAAGGCTACTGTGATATGATGAGTATGACACAGGCGCAAGTGTTTAAAGCCAGTGAAATTTGAAAATAATGCTAACTTACCAAGAAGTTATGGAAGAATCGAATAAAATTGCCAAGCCAAGATGTGCTAAATTGCTAGACTCAATAGACTTGGGGTGTGCACACTTATGCAACCAGGTTATTGTAAGTTTGTTTTCACTTGAATTTTGTTGGCTGCTATATCACAATAAAGATGGAAAAGGGTCTGACATGATTTATCATGAGTTAATTTTTATGT
Organism: Pangasius djambal; assembly: GCA_022985145.1. Taxonomy (NCBI): domain Eukaryota; kingdom Metazoa; phylum Chordata; class Actinopteri; order Siluriformes; family Pangasiidae; genus Pangasius; species Pangasius djambal. The sequence goes on along the minus strand of CM040976.1, from coordinate 27,513,213 downwards.
CACAAAAATCTGCTATTTTAACAAGGGAGTGTAGACTTTTTGAATCCACTATAATTCTCTCTGAAAGCAACCGATTGCCAGGAATCCAAGGGTCGTCAAGACCTGTAAATGGACAGATATTGTCTGGACTCACAATGTTGGACTTTCTAAACCTGGGCCAATTCAGCACATACTGTATTTCCAAGATAATGGCTCCTGGAAATCTAAATTGGCTCATTAGCCAGTCATCATCATTGGCAAAGAAATCTTTGTGTTCTCTAAAAACATATTCTCACCTTGTTTGTCAGGTGGTGTGGTCTTTTAACAATGGCAACAACACCATTGTTCTATAGACAACACATCATTCTGTAGAATATTTACAGTATATCATTCTGTAGCCTATTTGTAGATCAGTGAATGTATGAAAAATTTTCACAGCTGTTTGCAGCCTGTAATTACTCAAGTAATACCAGCCTACAATGAATTATTAATTTGTTTGGGGAGGCCATGAGACAAATTGTAAGCTGCAAAAAGTTATTTGAAGAGTGGTGAGTTTAGTTGTAATGGCCTACATAACCACAAGGTGTTGCTGATTCCAGATGTTTCTAAAATGTTGCATATGGCTCTCTGCATAAATATTCGCCCAATTTCCAGACAGATATTTGTTTACAATTCCCGGTTTTAGTGTGGGAGGTTGCATACACACATTCCAGACCCATTTTTGAGTACACACACTGTATATAAATGAGGCCCCAGGTGCCCAAGGAACATCCTCAGATGGCTTGTCTCTACAGCTCTTACACTAGCACGTAGAAATTTCAGCATATCCCAATCAAAACAAACCCAGAGCACAAAAGAACGTCACATTAGAGACATCATTTTAAGCAAATTCATGATTTCAGAATGTGATTTCAAAACCTGCTGAACCTCCTGACTTACCTGTTGTCTATTATCACATTACCTAAACAGATAAACTTGCATAAAGAGATATGTTTAGCTCAATCTTACAACCTAGTTAACTTGTCTTTTCACAAATGTCTGAATCTTCCTGAAGAAGGAACAGCCAAGCTATCTAGCTATCATGGCCTAACAAAAGCTAACTGATATAAACTATGACTATAAACTATGACACAATCCACCACTACCAGCTAACCTAGCCAGCTACTAAAATATCATAAATTTTTTATCAGCTTAGCTAATATGTTTGCTAGTTATGTTAAGCATACTGAAACAGTTTTGAATAACGTAGCTAGCTAATACTAACTGCTGCTAGCTAGCGCTAATGAGCCAAATGTCTATCTAAATATGGCAAATGTTACATTGGTTGGCTCTTTTTGAGAAACATGGAGCTTAACATCTTGTCGATTTACTTTGTGATACCTAATTTGCATAGAATTGAGAAAATCTGACATTGCACCTCTGTGTTACACTCCTCGCCTGCTTGTGTGAACATTAGGCTAGGGATGCTTTCATTTGAAGCTTCCAGATAAATATGTAGGGATCATAATTATGACTTTGTTCACTTTTTATGAACAATATTATAGCATAAATACTTTGCAAAAAAATGTTATTTGACACCTATGTGTATATAATCAGCTGTACTGCATGTGTGTTTTGTTAGCCATCCATGAATTAGCATTTGGAACTTTCATGAAATTCTTTAGGCTGATTTGTTTCCATTGGTGCATGATGAATGGCCACATAATTTGGTCATTATACACATAAAACTATAACATCAATATGATTCTTTTAGACTTCATGAATTGCACATGTGTAATACACTTCTCAGAGATGAGAAGTGAAGTCAGAGTTTGGGAAACTGGGATGGCTTTGCATTTTTCTAAGAGAGGCAGGTCTGTGACTGTTGACTATACCCCTCGCTATAGTTAGGGGAGACTGGGGTCAATTGTAATGCTATCAATTGCTCCAATCAGCAACAAGCTACAGCAGTGAAACTCACTCTGCACGTGCTCAGTAGCGTCCTCTGCCTGCCTACAAAAGAACAGCAGTTTAATCACAGCTCTGAAGAATTTATCACTAAAAGTCAGATTTTAGTTCCAAATTTGGTATGGAACTGAAATAGGTTAGTTTCGTTCTCTGTCTAGTTGACTATCACTTAGCATGGTTGATAGTTGACAGTGCTAAGCTGGTTAGGTAGCATATCAGATTTCAGGATGGTGTGGGATCAGTTGGAATAGTGTTACCAGTGCAACTATTAAGATATTTAACAAAATACAAATGACATTCCCCAAAAATGGTTTCTTTCCTGGAAAACTTTGGCAAAAGGGCAAAGCTGAAAGAGCCAGTTGCATCAGCTGACTGATGTATTTGTGCATCAAGTGTCATTGGTATTCAAACTTCAGACAGAACTACAGACTTATTCAGAAGTTACTCGTGATTTATTCATGCAGGGTTGAGTTTGCTGAACACAGACACATGTCTCAATTAAACACGATTCTGACATTGGGTTTTGTGCAATATCGGCTTGTCTGAGGAGCAGTATTAATTCCAGCGCCACTCTGTGACAGTTCGATATAACCACAATATGTCACACTGAAATTCAGTGATTTGGTCTATAATTACAAGAAGAAAAAAAAGAAAAATGGAATGCCATTAAAAGCCAATATTCAATGCATAAATATGACACTATTAATTAATTAATAGTATCATCCCTTGAATAAACTTATGAGTTAAATTTAAACCCTGGCATTATTTTATTAATGTGACAAATCAAAATAGCCTAATTAAGGCATCATTTATTTGTGTGCAAAATTAACTGTGGATCACAATATAAAAAAAGACAAACTGATAGGATTTACTGGATCAAGTGCTATTTTATAAGATGCCGAATAATGAGGGTTCCTTCTTCAGTCTTTATTTTGAGGCTTAAGGGCAAGTGCTTATGTTTAAAGGGGGTGGTCTAGATGCTACTGAAAAGGCCTATCTTGGATGTTTATACTGCATAATCTCAAAGGCACAGCAAGAAAATCAAACTAAGAAGGTGAATAATCTGTCTCTAAATGATGTAAATTTTGGACTTAAGTCCAAATTGACATGTTACAACTAACCCCGCATGATTTAGGTCCTGAATATACTTACAACAGAAACCCTGTTTGGAGCAATTCCAAAATCTCAACAAGTTCTTCTGCTGGTTGCAAGGAAAATTATTATATAAATCCTAAATAAATATAAATTTAAATCTTACAAATATGCATCCACTCATTCATCACTCATGCATGAGATAATGCACTAACGAGAATCTTAGATGTATAGATGGTTGGCCGCACAGACAGCTGTATGGGCAACCCAAAAAACCTAATAAAAACTGGAGCATCAGAAAATCTAAAATTTGACCAATGTTACAACTACCCCACTCTCCCCTACTAATAGGTTATTATAGCAGTAAACCTAATTGATTGGGCACAATATAAATAAAAATATAAATAATAATATACTTGAATCTTAGTGATATTTTAATAGAACTATGTGTGTATATATATATATATATATATATATATATATATATATATATATATATATATATATATATTGACTTTTGTCTTGTTTGAGAATGCATTGTTTAGAGGTGCATGGTGAAGAGCCTGCCTTTTTTATATTGTCACATTTTTATAATGTAGGTCTTTACTCCATGCTTTCATGGCCACTATTTATTGGCACATTTCCCAAAGAATATTTATATTAACATGTATTTCATTAGAATTGCACCGAAACTAAGTGAACAAACACAGAGAGGGAAACACTTTTATTTATGTGGCCACTCAAATTTGTAGGCAAACCAATGACGCTGAACAAACCAACACATTTGAATTAAATGAGCGTTTACCTGGTTTATGATTTTTGTCTGTATTGTGTATTTTTCTGAATATTCTTCGGTGTGTTCTGTAATCTTCTCAGTGACTATTTCTGTCGAATTATGTAAAGTGTAAGACTCACTAAAGCCAGGTTTAGGTTCTATTCATTTGAACCAATTCTTTCTCTGAGATGATTCAGAAACTCGCAGCATGGTGGCAAAAGCCTGTACACATAAAGGATGAGGACTGTGATGGAACCTTCTAAATCATATTCACCTCAATATGCAAGGATATTTTGTCATGCAGGTTGACTAAAATAATGGTGAAAATCTTAGAACCGAAATAGAACAAGCAAACCTCCTAATGTCTGGTGGAGAGATTTAATGCCTTTCAGAGCACTGTGATATCAGAGTTATTAAATGAAATTACAGAGCCCCAATAAATCAACCCAATAAAGAATTAAAAACACTTGCTATTTCTGATGTCTACAGACGTATCAAACATGAGTCAGACTGTCAGATAAAATAATGTTTATACAGTCAGGTCTTCAAAAGTGTATCAGTAGCCATAGTCTAGAATGAAAAATATCATGCTAGGCTATGTCAGTGTTTAAATACATTAAATGTCTTTTTTCACCACTTGAGTGTGCTAGAGTGTAAGCAGAACTGTGAAGCATGCACAAAAAACTGCTAAGACTGGGGAAGCCAAAGTAGCTTCTAAAATAAGTGCTGATGTTCTTGAGAATGAACAATAGGAGTGGTTTAGAAGTCCAAATGTAGGCACCGAAAGGTTTGTGCAGCAAGGCATGCAGTTCTGACACTTGTCCATTTTTGGCCAAACAGATCTCAGCGGCTGATGCTTCTCCGAAACCAATCACAGGCTGGAATGTCTTTGATCTTGCTGAGCGCTCACACAAAACAGTCCGTACTCTTTTACCATTGCTCTGTAAAGACAACAAGTGCATGAATGTTTGCATTGGTGTAAGACTTACAGTCTGTGTTCACAACAAAAGCAGCAGAGAAAGAATGTAAGCTTTAAGAGATTCAAAGCTCCCACAGTATCCAATCTTCCACCTGTTCTTCCACTCATCCCTTCCTGTCAGCATTTCCTCATCCACCGTGTTGCTCACTCCTCTTCTTCTTCCTCCTCCTCTTCTTCCTCCTCACCATCTCCTTCTTCCTCCTGCATGAACTCCACCATCAGTTCGGCCATGCAGCTGGCTTCTCCCAGGCTGTTCACCGCTTTGCAGGTGTATTTGGCGTCGTCGTCAGGACACACCTCGGATATTACCAGGCTGCAGTGGCCATCCTCTTCGTAGTCGATCTGGAAGTGGCGTGTCTCCTTGATGGGCTGGTCGTCCTTGTACCATACCACCTCAGGATCCGGGTAACCTGAAGGAAATGCACACAGCACTTTAACACTCATTTTCTTTAACCCAGGCCATCTCCTGCTTTTTTTTATTTTATTTTTTAGTGGGCAGTGGTGGCTCAGTGGTTGAGATTTTATGCTAATGATCACACATTTCTGAGTTCAAATGCCAGCGTCAGAAAGATAAAGAAAAAAGGCCTAGATTTGTACAGTTTTTTTGTTGCTGTACTAACTCGTTTCTAACTGTGTTTTATCCTAATAGTACTTTTAGACCCTGACCTAGTTGTACGAGCATGAAGATATCTTTCTCATGGACATAACTACAGTAGTTATAACTTCAGAATACTTCCGTAAGTTGATCTGCATAAGGGTATTCAAGTGAAATGTAAATGTAATCTGCCACAGCTAGGTCGCTGAGCAAGGCCATCGACGTCTCATTTGTATCCTGTCTCAATTTAATGAAAGTACATATTCAGTACAGAATATATAAACAATATATTTAGAAATTGACACATTAAACCTCTTTACATGTTTGGGGATCCTGCTCACTGGAGGGAGTGAAGATAAAAATACGGAGGTCATGTGACAGGGATTAAAATCACCTCTTTTGTATTTCATATTTACAAATCTTCTTGTTCTCAGCACAAAAAGCCCTGAAGATGATTTCTGTAACATGGAACTGATTTTTCACGTTCAGTAGAGCAGTTAAGCATGTTTCTGAATTATTCATTGATTATTTTATCTTTTAGTATAAAAATAAAACCATCTTAAGGACAGAATATAAGGATAACTAATATATCCTTTTAAGTCTGCAGGTTGCCATCTCAGTGTTGAACTCTTTTGAATGATAACAAACTCAATTTATTTTAGTGAAAAGTTGTATTATGTCAAAAATAAATGTGTGATTCCATGATTGCGGTGCCAAAATGTGCTATTAACAATTCATGTATAGAAAGTAGAGGTAAAGGTCCCAGCCCATTGTAAGTACATTTACTGTAATATATAATAATTAAAGTACTTACAAATCTTTCTTTGCATTAATGTGTGAAACCTTTTCCCACGACTCCATTATAGTTTATAGCAAAAATTTACATTTTAGTGTTCCACAACATTCACTAAACCCTGATACCCGAACATGTTTACCCCAATGAACTATTTGGAATAATGCACAAGCCACATGTATGACAGGAAGTTGCATCATCCAAACTGAAGATCTTTTTTTTTTTTTTTTTAAATCCTTTATTTTCAGTGATATTGTGATACTGACTGATGAGGTCACTTTAAAATTCTGTTGCCCAAACTATACACTGAAACAAATTAATTCATTAAAAAGATATTTTAAATAAATCATAACATAAAATGTCTTTACATTCTTAAATGTCTTAAGTACATTTTGTGTTGTTACTAATTCAATGCTTAAAAAAAACTCAACCTGTTTTTTAAGTGCAAAATGTTGCAAAGAAACCTTGAACAAAATAAGATATTATTATCTGTGATGGGATAGTACATTATTAAATCGTTAAATGCATGTTTTCTTAGATTCAATGCTGAAAAAAAATCATTTTAAGAGTAAATTTTTAATTTTAAGAGAATTTTAAGGAGTAAAAAAGGCACCCCAACTGTGGAATCACCCATAGATTTCAATAAATAATTCAATAAAAACAATTCCTAGTAGACTCAGACCTTTGGAGACTATTATGGGTTGAGTTATAATTACCCTCAATCTTGCAGTCGAAGCGGGCGGCGCTACCCTCCACCACCTCCACATCCTGGATGAGGAGGGTGAAGCTAGGAGGAGCAGGGGTGTGGTTTTCTTCTTCTGTAGTCTCTAGGAGTGGCGCGGGGGGTGCTTCTGATTGCACATGTGCACACATAGTAACACGCTTCCTGTTATATGCTTGACACTTTCACTACCACAGTTATTACTATGATATCACACAGTATAAACAGTATGGATATTGGTGGCCATGCTAGACTGGTCCATTACCTTCAGTTGGCGAACTTTTCTTTAACCCGATTCCTCCTAACATTCCCATGGAGCTGAATCTAGAGATGGCTCGCACTGCGTTTCCTGTTTTCTGTAGAGCAGAAGTACAAATGTGCATATTTCCTGAGCACAAGCAAATGAAATAAATCCTAACCCTGGAGACAGCGTCCCACTTTCAATCCTTGTGTCTGTATCATCAATACAAAAGCAACATGGCAGAATTGAGACTTCTAACCTGCCATCGGCGTCTTAGTATGTACTTCTTCATGCGTTCTTTGGAGAGCTGCTTGGCTTCCATGTTCTTGGTATCCTGTTTAAGCCATTTGTGCTCCAGGCACTGTGCACAGGTCAGTCTGGCTCTGCAGCATGAAAGATCGTTTGATCAGCCTGCTTTCATATTCTGCACTCTTTCAATGAATGCAAATACTCCAAAAGCACTTTTTGTTAAGATACTCAACAGTATTTTGAAACCAGATGATTAAAATAAATTCTTGCCATCATTACAGTATGGTTAACTAAAGAGCTAAGCTTTTTGACTTTACTTCATATTTTTCTTCAGTAGGCTGCTGATGAAGTCTTTCGCCTCCTCGGAGATCTCATCAAAAGCCTCATCCTCAAAGTCCCAGGTTGCTGAGGTAACATTTGCAAGCGTTTCATTATCGTTGTCCCCCATGAATGGAGAGAGACCACTGAGGCTAAGGATAAAATGAGGAAAGAGAGGGATGGGTACATGTAGCATAGCTTAGAACTTTCAATATCTTCACTTTACACTTAATACATAGTGAGCAGAGACACCGGATCAAACAGCAATCTCCTAGATGGCCAAATGTAATTATTTCTAGTAGACTGGTGTTGTTGTCACCTGTTCCCGTTCAGTACACAGCACGCGGTTTCCTTTAAATTTATTTAAACACGGTGTTTTTAAAAACCAAGAATAGTTCAGAAGAAGGTTGTATTACATACAGGATGTAGCAGATCACCCCAATGCTCCACATATCCGTTGCATAGCCAATCGCTTCGTAGTTTATAACCTCAGGAGCTACAAACTCAGGTGTCCCAAAGAGAACCTTGAGGGAACCGGAGTCCACTATGGACAGAAGAAAACCGACAATAACAAGTGAGAGAAAAGAGTTACATTGATGAGGAAACAGGAGAATTATATACTATATGGTTTCATTGTATATGTTTAATAATGAATCCATCCTATGCCATTTCACACAGCATGTGCCTGAGTGACACATTGAAACAACATTCCCACTGAGCACATTCCAAACTATGCCTGTTTATTATCATAGATGACACGTTTTCACCAGGTTAGAAAGCAGATGTGTACCTAGCCTTCGTGCCAGGCCAAAGTCGATGAGTTTTATCTTGCTGCCCGTCTTGTTGACACACATGATATTCTCCGGCTTGAGGTCCAGGTGCACAATGTCCTGTTTGTGGATGAACTGAACACCATCGATAATCTGGAGCATATACTTAATGACCTCACGCTCAGACAGCTCAAAATCTTCATCAACGATTCGCTCAAACAGCTCGCCACCAGAGATCCTGCAACCAACAGGACAGACGTCACCAATCAGAGAACACCAATAACAGAAGTGAAAGTGGAAGAGACAGCACAGGTCTTAATCAGAAATAATGCAATTTATCAGCCCTTTCCATTAAACAAGGAAGACTTATTTCTGCTTATGGTACAGTAAACAAATCACACACTCAAACCGAGATTCAAATCTGGGCTTTTTTTCCATCATGGCTGCCAAGCTAAGGTTGTGCATATTGTGCTTTCACTCCTCCCTCACTCAGCCTTGTTAACACTATATAAGGACAAGTGACAAGCACTTCTCCAATCACACACAACACTGTCTCTGCTATTCTCTCCATAAAAAGCCAAACTGGTGATTTAAGGGTGTTGGGGAGAGAAAAAGCTATCAAACATCCTAGTGTGTTCAGAAGTGTCTGAGATGAGAACACTGTGAGAACTAGGAGTGGCATTTGACCATAGATTGTGGTGAGTCAGGGCAACATTAATAATGCCAGAGCTTCAAACAAAATTAAAACATTAAACACTCCATAATCCCTCTTTCCCTCTAATAAACTTTGCAATATATCTTATAATACAACTCGTTCACACTTACTGCACTTACCTTTGTTTGCATAAATGTATTAGCTTTAATTCCAATTACGTGCTATAAAACAAGATCTGCTGCTCCTCCTGCACTAAAAATGTTCGTAGAGTGAGCATGGGGCAGTATGATTCTTTCCCCAATGGGCCTCTATTAGCACTTGCCTTGTTCCTTTCACTTAAATTCACTTAAATAACAAAATAATTATATACACCCTTCTATTAAACTTTTTAATGCACATTTTAAGCTTTCTACAACCCAACATACATGAGAACCTCCGTTTCAAAGTGTACTGGACTTACATTTCCAAAACCATCACAATGTCTGATTTGCCCTCGAAGGCGTCCACACACTGCACAAGTTTAGGATGGTGGAGGCTGTTCATGATGCCGATCTCCTGTCGCACGTTCTCCTTCTCTTTCTGCGAGAAGGCTTTGATGAACTTCCCGGCCCACACCTTTTTGGTCGACTTCTCCACCAGTTTGAAGACCTGACCAAATTTGCCACTGACAGAGAAGAGGCAGAGAGAGAAAGATGAAAGAAGTGCAGAGGGCAGAGAAGCAGATTTTTTTGGAGACGAGTGCAATTATGTCTTACGTGCCCAAGCGATCCTCTACGTCATAGAAATCTTTAACAGTGCTGTCTTTCTTTATGACCACATCCCTATACTCAGGCTCTTTATCTGAATCTGAACAAGTGGGAGAAGAAGAAACAACTGAGATTTACTGTCTGAGAGAGACAGAGATATATCAGTAAATTCTAGGGTTCAGCACTTTCATGAGTAGGAAGGATATATGGAAGGAGAGATGGATGGATCAGTGGAAGGGCTGAAAGTTTTACTGGAAAATAAATTGAAGGACTGGCAGACTGACTGGATTACATACCATCATCGGAAGCTGCAGCCTCTGCTTCTTCTTCTTTTTTTTCTACGGAGAAAAATAAACTTCAGTGCACATACCAAATTCCCTTGTGATGGAGCTGTAATTCAATGTTTTAATAGCACCATTAAACACTTAAACAAATCAAGGCTCATTAGCTGTCTCTCTCTCTCACCTGGCACCTCTGGTTCTCCCACAGTGACGGGTTCTGACTCAGCGCTGGGTTCACCAATGCCATACATGTTAACGGCACGCACACGGAACTTGTACTGGCGGTCAGGGAGCAGCTGCTGGACATGGTACGAGGTGCTGTTGCAGGAAGTGAGGTCACTCCACGTGCTGTCCAGGGAGTTCCAGATCTCCAGGTTGTATGACTTGACAATACTGCCACCATCATAAGTGGGTCCATACCAGGAGAGGGTGAGCGAGGATCGGCGGATGTCTGACGCAGCTGGGACACCAGCTGGTGGATCAGGCTTGTCTAACACAGAGATATGCAATGAGTAGTGAAGGAGAGATGACACATCATTAAATGCTACAGGTTTAATGTAATGTGTGTTTCCTGGAAGAATGTCCACCAGGTAGCCACGCAAGACAGAGCAGCATTGGATTAGCAGTAATATGACTTTGTGACTTAGAATTTGAATCTAAAGCAAGTCAATTGAGATTTTTTTCAATTTTAGCGCTGTTTACAATGTTTACACTATTGACAATGTTTGCACTGCACTGCCACTTTAATTCCACTCAAGACTGCTGCTTATATCTACAATATTTACGCCCCACTGCACTGCCACATCCCATCTTACACTGTATTCTTTCTTGTAATTATACATATTTATTCTTATTTTGTTTCAATTACAATGTTAAATTACTTTTAGTATACTTCTAACCCTCTGTGCTATAAAGTATCTATCTATCTATCCATCCATCCATCTCATGTATTCATGATAATCACTTTTATTCTAGCTTTATATGTTTCCTGATCTCAGAATTTACACTTGGCCTTAATTAACTTATTTGCTTTTCTCAAATACTGTTAGCTGTGCACTATTTTGCTACTAAATTGCTTTGTTGAACTCTTTGTAGTGCCCTAGGCCATGTTAGCAAAATTCTTCCAGTTTGGCGCCATGGAAAAAACCCCCACAAATTAAATTACGGATTTTGCATGGGATACTCGTTTGGTGCGTAATAGGTGCGTCATCATGCGCACATGTAGGTTATTTCTGTTGCACAGACCGAATTACAGGAAAAGGCCTCTTGAGAAAGGACTCTTGTTTAAAATACTATTTGTCTTACTCTTGATTCAGTGACATGTCAGAGACACTCCTTAATAATGACCAATTACACCCTTAACTTACAATCTGAGAGCATAAAATTTATACCAGGTTTTTAGATAATGATTATCATTCATTCATCATCATTAACTTCAGGCATTATTCTGATCAGGGTTGCAGTGGATCCAGAGCCTATCCTGGGAACACTGGGTGTGAAGCGGGATTACACCCTGAATGGGACGTCAATGCATCACAGGGCACCATGTGCACATACACATTCACACTCTCATTCAC
>CM040976.1:27482509-27499881 GCA_022985145.1 Pangasius djambal | reverse complement strand
TATACTTCTTCTCTCCTTTACACTCTCCATATCCATTCCTTACTCATTCCTTTCTCCTTAACTTCATCTAGTTATTCTCACCGGTTTTTTGAACTTGAGCCAATTGCAGGTAATGGGTGCAGTGCCTCCAAAGTTACACAGTAGCTCCACCTTCTCCCCTGCTCTGATCTTGAGATCCCCAGGGAACTGAAGAACCTGGGGAGGAGAACCTGCACCGGTGGGGAGGAATGTAGGTTTGCATTAAATTCAACCCTACCTTATCTGAACATACTACATGCACTGTGTTTCCAGCAAATATTTTCAGGGCTGCTTATTACATTTGACATGTGTATATGGTCTGTATATGGTAATGGGCTACTTTATATTTTGTGTACATCTCATTCAATGAAATGTGTTAGATTTCATGAGAAACGGAGAATGGTTTTACCTTGTTTGGTGGGAGACTTTGGTGCTGGTTTCTTCTTTATCCTGGCTTCATCTGGATAATACACACAATGTCATGTTAGGGTGAACAAGTGCTACAAATGATCACTTTGGTTTATTTTATACGTGAGTGTCACCTCACAACATGCAGCCAGTCAATTTGTTTAAAGGCAAGGAAAAAATCATCCATCAAGTGGACAGCAACAGGAAAAAATCTCAGAGAAACATTCTTAATGAGAGTGTCCTGCTTCTAAACATGGTGGACTAATCGAAGAATCATTCTGGAGGTCATACTGGAGTATGTATACTTGAGCTGAATATGCACTAGTCAGCATTTATTCTGGAGTGCCTGGGAGAATGTGCAGGAGTTCCACAGAAGGCTTGCCTCTGCCGCTTAGCATCCCGCAGAGAAAGCTTGCCTTACGGATACCGCCTGCTGGAATTCTCCTTTTATGGGCATGCTAAAAATAGGGGCTTCAGGATCCAGGAAATGGTGCTGGCTCTCTCCCCAATATTTATTCTAGCTTTGATAGCCGTCAAGAAACAATGCAACATATAAACCTCACTAATGCTTAGGTGCAGTGTGAAGACATAGACAGAGGAAGCATTTAAAGAGGCTGTGAGCACAAGAGAAACCTGCTCTAATCCATTTTAGGTCATTCTTTTCTGCTTCCATTATATATGCTTCTTTTCTGTTTAAAGCACTCCTCACATTCTCCTATTTCATTTTCCATATAATCAGGTTACATTGTTGTGACAGGCGCTGCTAGCTGTGCTTGTGAAATCCTAGATGCTTGTGAGGCAACTATATACCTCATGGGCAAACTTTCCAATAAACTAGGTTTCTTATGTTTCCAGAGCTAGATTCCCGTTGTGGATATATCCACATTAATAAGGATTTATTAACTAATATCAGTGTTATTCATCATTATTATTAGGTCAGCATTATGATAAGGAGAAGCTGGATAAATGTGGTCTGACTTTATTTCTCTCTCTTTTATCTCAAACTCATCAATTAACGCAGAAGGTAAAAGCTTGATAAAAGTCAAATAAATCAAGTAGAGCAAAATACTTCCAATGCTATGGTCCCTAAACAAGTAACCTGACATTTGCCAACAAGTGAAGCAGACAAAATCTCTCTTCCAATGCCACCATACAGCCATGTTGACCTGCCATGGCATTATTACTTTTCTGGGTTCAAAGTATCAAATGGCACATGCATTTAAAAAGGAAATATGTATTTTTGTACATGATGCTTCATGAGAAGTCCCACAATGGGGGAGCATCAAGTGTACATGGGATTTTTTAGATATGTGACCATGAAGCATCATGGTCATGGCCATATCCCATGTTTAGATCCAAGAGGAACATGGAATTCATTCTGATACCAGGGAGACTGACGTGAAAGCTGTCGTATCTGAAAAGTCCCACGCTGAAAAAATTAGACACACCAATAAAAACAACAGCGTATTTTGACCTACTCTCTGTTGTAGGTATTGAAGATGAGCTTTTCCTGTTTTTCTTTTCTGCTGATGGATCTGAAGGATCTAAAAAAAGATGTACAATCAACGCATGTTAATATATATGCCAGTGGCGGTGCAGCAGCTGTACAATTAATACCCCCAATTAATTAATGTTTATATACAATCAGACTAAAGACTGGCTATTTGGCTAATTTGCTCAAAATTAGATCAAAAGCAAATAAGAAAAATCTCAAAAAGAAGTAGGAATATTTTTGAGACACTGACCATCCACGTGAACCATGCAGGAGCATTCGGCTTTTCCTTCGGCATTCTCCGCTTTGCACAAATAACGCCCCTCATCCTCAGGAAGGGCTTTGTCTATGGTAAGCGAACACTTGCCCCCTAATGTAAAAAACCAAACCAAAATAAAACCAAATAAACATGATGCATGAGCACAGGTATAGATAATTTGCTAATCTAGTAAGTAAGTAATCTAGTAAGCTAATATTCAGTTGAGTTGGATGGAAGGCCAATATGAGTTTTATGGACTTTATCTTAACTGGCAATAGTAGATGTCTACTAGATTCGTCCTGGTAAGTTGATGCTTGTTCAGACAAAACAAGCCTCTCAGTACAATAATAGACATAATATTTATACACAGAGTTTGTTAAAAAGAAAGGTCTATCCTAACTACTGGATGAAGCAACAATTCAGGATATCTTTAATCTCTTGGCGTGACCCAGACTTGGGGAATCCTGCACTGCTATTTCTGAACATTCGAACTGTGCCAGAGTGGCTGAGAACGTTAGCTACTTTGTGTTTGTACAGAGGGTCCATCGTTTTTGAGCCCCCATATCAGATGGCTCAATAGGGATGAGCTAAAGGAGCTGAAATAGCAGCACTAACTTGGAGTCACCCATACGAAGCCCAATCCCTGAATTTATGAGCAGAGTGATCTACAGCCTGTTAGGAGTGGGGAGTATCTGAAAACACAGTTTAAGCTTCACAAGGCTCTTACAATAACTCATCAGATCAGGAGCATAAAGCCAGAAGAACTTGTGTGTCTTCTGACCTATGAGCTGCAGATGTAGAACCACATATGGGCGTAGTCGAAAGGAAAAAGGCTGAAATAGTGAGCATAGGGAGCCTGATTTGAAATCATTTCATTTGTTTCTCTCTTCTCGCCCAATAATCAATGCTTCTAAATTACACAAATGCTATATAATTAATTACAATTGAATCAATAAAAATAAGCATGGTATTTAGAATTCATAATTCATTGCCACATACCTTCATTGGATAAGACAATAAACTTCGATGGCTTCACAACTTTCCCATCAAGTGTCCAAGTGATGACAGCCTGAGGGTCAGAGGTCACCGTGCACTCTAACCTCAGCCGCTCTCCATCAACAACAGTCAAATCACTCAGAGGCTGCGTGAACACAGGTGCTTTGCCCGTACTCTTCTTCTTTCCATCTTCTCCATCCACGGAATTGGCCACACTCTTCTTTTCTGCTGAACTCCCATCCACATCATTACCCTTCTTCTGACTGACGCTCCCATTTTTGTTCTTTGGTTCCACTATCACACCATCAGTTTTCTTTTCTGTGCTTGGAATGATCTCCTGTTTTGTAGTCCCTGCATCATTCTTTTTGTCAGTCTCTTCTTTTTCTACTAAATTGTTCTTTTTGTTATCTGTAGCTACATTCGTAGCTACACCGTTAATGGCTGTTTGTTTGTCCTTAGTGATTGCTGGTGTAGGAGCTGGGTCTTTTGTGCTAGGCTTCTCTGATTCTATGTTCTTCTTCTTATTGAGGACGGACCTGAAGTCTGCAGGTGCACTGCTGTTATCCGGCTCTGGTGGAGGTGGTTTGGGTGAGCCTCCCTCTTTCTTCCCCAGCACTGACCTAAAGTCTACTTTGGCTGGGGTGTTTGTCTTGATCTCTGACCCCTGCTTAGGCCCCGCACGGGGCTTAAGGGCTGCCCTGAAGTCCATCTGTCCTCCTTAGCCACTATTCTTTGAAGCAAGAATACTTCTGGAAGTTTCTTTGCTTTTTGGTGCTAGAGTTTCCGGAACGTCCACAGACGTATCCTCTTTTGCGATGGGTTCTGGGGAGATCCTGGTTATTAAAGAACTGTGTGGAGGTCCTGCTCCGTCCGTGGCTCCCTGCCGCTCTGTTTGAGCCACTGCTGGCTCAGATGCCCTGGAATAGAGTGAGGGAGGAGAGAGAGGACAAAAAGAGAGAGAATGATATTGAGCAAGTGGGATATACCGAGGGAGGGAGAGGGGTGTTGGAGGGGGGAAAATAGATTGTTTGAAAGCTTAGTCTCCATTCTATAATAGGTTAATTGGAGATGGGGACATGTTTTTATGTCTGAATGGCATCAGTGGGGACCTCTGTTGCCATATTAGGAAAACACTTCCAGTGCAAAGGCACCCACGTAGCAGGACAGCAATGGGAGATAAACAGCCCAAGGAAGAGCATAAGTTACTGACTCAGGATCAGCATCTCCAAGATGATGGGAAGTGATGTGGGTCAGGGGTATAGTTTCTTGGACTGACCAAAGATCAGAGGTGAACTTGGTTAGGAGTTTTAAAGGTGGAGCCTGAGGAACCTCTAAGGCACCAGAAGAAATTGTGGGGGATGTTCACAAGAGAGATGAGAATCAACATAGTCCTTTAGCAGAAACTGAGGTATGGACACTGATATGGACATTTTTGTGCAAGCCTGAGGACTGGGAACACAGCAGAAAAATGTTGAAGAAAGGAGAAACAGAACAGGAGGAGAGTGAATGGAGACAGAGAGTTACAACATATCATTGGCGTTAGAGAGAAGTAGAGAGATAAGAAAGAGTGATTTGATTCCCTGCTCTCTCTAAACTTGGACAGAAACCAGAAGAGAAGTGTTCTGGATTTTCCACGGGTATTTGTTTGGATGTGCCTAACCTGTTGACCTCTCCATAAACGGGAGCTTTATTGGACTAGTCGGCGAAGCATTCCACCAATCAGAACTGCGTCACATGTCTCCCACAGTTTATGTTAAAATGTTGCATTGGCTGCCTTATACGGTCATAAACAGCTGTGTTAAGCTGCTTGGTGTGTGTGCCTGAGTGTGTGTGTGTGTGTGTGTGTGTGTGTGCGTGTGTGTGTACTCAAAGAATGGTTAAGGGAGGACACTAAATGATCATTTGCTAGAGTTAATATCTCAGGTCAGAAGTGTTATTACTTTGACAAACTTTTAGTAAATTTCCACTATTGCAGAAAAGAAAAGGAATGCCTCATTACTCACACGGCAAATGTCAGGGATTTAAAACCATCCAGCCCTAGGTTAGAGCTCTCTTTTATAGCTGCAGATCATTTTTATTATATACACTATAATCTCATCTCATTTCTTTTGTAGTCTGGTTATAAGAATTACCCCAAGTTAGAGAAGACCAGGGATGATTGTAACAGTTTTACTTTTTGTTTAGTTTCTCACAAATAATATCCCACATAGGTAGACCAACCAAAATTAAAGAGCCTCTTAAAAAGCCAGTTATGTAAATAATCATCAAACACGAGGAGAACCCAGGTCAGTTTTAACATGCCCTATGGTGAAGTGTGACAATAGGAGTAGGAATACAGCAGTAAAAATGTAAAAAAGCAGAATGGCATACAACATGACACTTAACATTTAAATTAGGAAACCATGCAAATAGCTTTTTTTTGCTAAGAAGCATAATCAGGCCTGGCTGGTATAAAAAGACTAAAAGGGCTAAGCCCTGACTGTCTTTCAAGAAAACCATTCACATTGTTTTATTTGCTGACAAGAAGTGGTCTGTACTAGATAATTTTGTTCTTTTGTGGAACCAAGAACAATAGCAACATTACTGTTTATAAATAAAAAAAAACACAAGTACACTATATAGCCAAAAGTATGTGGACACTTGTTCCTCACAGCCATATGTGGACCTTCCCCAAACTGTTACCACAAAGTTGGAAGCAAACAAGGGTCTAGAATGTCTTTGTATGCTGTAGCTTTAAGATTTCCTATCACTGTAACTAAGGGATCCAAACATGGTCCAGCAGGACAAAATACAAAATGACTACATAAACTACATAAACACATGGTTTGCCAAAGTTGATGTGGAAGAACTCAAGTGGCCTGCACAGAGCCTTGACCTCAACTCCACTGAACACCCTTCAGATGAATTGGACCTCTGACTGTGCGCCAGGCCTTCTCACGTAACATCAGCACCCAACCAAACTAATGCTCTTGTGGCTGAATGGGTACAAATCCTCACAGCCATATTCCATTCGAACAATGGACTCTTCTCTCTGTTGTGGTCAGGGAACTCCCTAAAGGCCAATACAGAGAGGATGAGGAGGAGCTTCTTCCCGCGGGCCATTCGGGCCCTCAACCAGGACAACACCAAGGACTAAGAATCATTCATCTCCATCCATACATCTCCTTCAAACACCCAACCTCCATCTACATCTACATACATAACGCTACAAATGTATTTCAGTATTACAATTTAGTATTTAGTATTGTATTTATTACACATTGCACATATTGCACATTACATCATACAAACGGCACATATTGCACATTACATCATACAAACGGCACATATTGCACTAAACTGCACATACCTGCACTTTATGTCGGTACTGTTGGACTGCTGTTGTCACCATCCATATATCCATATATATATTCATATTCTTATACACTTTTTAAAAAAAATATATAAATCCCTTCATATATTTTATATGCATGTATTTTTTTATATTTAATATTTTTCTTTATATACATTTTTGTATGTATATATTTTTCTTTATATTTAATATTTTTCTATATTCTCTTTTTATGTTGGAACAGTGGTACAAAGCATTTCACTGCAAGTTGTACTGTGTATGGTTATGCATGTGACAAATAAAATTTGAATTTGAATTTCCTAGGAGAGGGGAGGCTGTTATAGAAACAAAGAAGGAGCCAACTCCAAATAAATGGCCATGGTTTGGAATGGGATTTTGAACAAGTACATAGGGCTGTGGTCAGGTGTCCACATACTTTTTGGACAAACAGTGTATGAAGTAGAGGCTGGGGCTGATTTCGTTCTAGCCCAGACTGTAGATTTATGAAGCCTATTCCTGACAGTTGGGTCAAGCAATTGTACAAAGTGACACACCCCCTAGATTTAGTGTCCACTGGGGCTAATTTATTTAAGCCTGGCTTGCTGATACATCCAAACATTGTATGTCTTGAGCAGCAATTGAGAAAGTGCATGTGAAATACAGTATAATGATACAATATAATAAACATTGGGACTGCTTTCTTAAAAATGTATTTTTAAAAAAATTCTTTTTTCTAAATGCCTTTGGAGGAGAAGCTAGAAGCAATACATTTGTACAATCAAAGTGTTGGGAGAAAGTCTTGTTTGTTGTGAACGAGCAAGCTGGCTAACGGAGAGTATACCCTTTCTGTTTACCAGGCTTGCTATTTCAAAAAGACACTATATGATTACAGGCTTGAGAAACCTGATTAACACTTGTGTTCCGGTGTGTACAGTATGTTTGATAGTGTTATGCCTACGTCAAGGAGACCCTGTGATATATATGTTGTAACAGAATTTGAAGCAAACCTGTTCACTGTTTGTGTAACATTTGTGATCATTAATGTTCTGTTTTAAACAAAGCTGGCCATGTTGTGTATTTTACAAGCTGATTTTCCTAATAGATCCTGACACACAATATAAACCAATACTTTTAAACAGTGACTGTGTATGATTGGTTTTGTGTTTCAGTTGCCATGTATGATGGACTGGCAGACACAAGCGCAGGTTTCACTTTCAGCAAAAAAAAAAGGAAGTAATTCTCAACATGATAAACAGGCAATTCACAAAATGATAAACAGGAAAATTAACGGAGTTCAAGGGAGGGAAACAACACAGGAATACAAATAGCCCTGTTACTCCACTATAAAAAGCACTGTGTGTAAATGGATCCACTTTGCTTTCCTTTAACATTATGTACAAGTTAGAAAGAATTTTCAGGTTAGAAAGGACTATTTATTATCTACAATTCAGATGTTGTGATATTTTGGCTACTATTTCATATTATATTACTGATTCAGTTTATAGACGCTCCATTCATCATCTCCCGGTCTCCTCAATCAAATTTATGGCATTGCCAGCATATACAAAATGCCTGAGTTCATTAGCCAGCTGTTTGCTGTTAGTTACAATAAATTATCATGCAGATATAAAAGCATGGCCTCAATTACTCAGGTGCTGCACCACTTAAAGCTCCCAACCAAAAAGTTTCCATTGTTAAAATTTCTCACAGTTAGTCTCCTCTTATGAGACTATATTGGTGCCGTAGTGCAGAACATTAACCAGACATAATGGAGTAAACAGACAGTCTGTGTCTCATTTTTCTCTGTCAGACAATACACCTTTTCTTCCACTTTTATGCAGAGCCACTCTACCGTTCGCATCCCTCTTGGCCGGTGATCTAAGCACACACGAGGGCACTTTTTTCCCATGCAGTGTTCAGTATATTACATTGTTTTAAACAGGCTCATACTTTGTCTTAAATAAAAGCAAAGCTTTGAAAAGGATGGCATGTTAGTTGTGACAAGGTCCATGCTCTTCATCTCATGGACCTCCTTGACAACTTATAAGAACAGTCATATTAAACTATTAAACATACACATGGGCCTGTAAGACAAAATCCGTTCTTTAAAATTTGTTCTTTACTGTTGAAGCATAATACCTTTGAGAAATGTGACTTCATTGCCATTCCAGATATTGCACACCATCCACAGTCTGATAGTATTTGCATAATGTTTCCCACTTTTCATCAGAACTTTATTAAAGTTCATTAAAGGTGACGGATAGCTGAGTACATGATGTCATTCTTAGACAGCTCCCTGGACAAGTACAAGTAGAGAAAATGAAAAACAACTTAAAAAAAAAAAGAAAACTGGCAGAAATGTTCCAGATGAGGGAGCAAGCAGCTAATAAGCAGTTAATGTGATTAGAGTAGCCTGCAGGAATGATTACTAGCACTGTGTGTGTTTGTGAAAGTGTGTTTGTATATGAGTATGTTTGTTCTGGAAACTGTGACTGTTTCTGATTTTATTTCAAGATGTTCCCCACCGACTAAAAATCAACTTGGCTAATATTTGACTAATGCTTGTATTCTTTTGCTTCACTTGTAAGTTTGCATTAAAACACCTGCCAAATAAAAGTAAATTGTAAATGTATTAACACTTTGATTCCTCTCACCATTAATGGTCTGGTCTTCACCGTGGATCCAGCACTGCAATCATAGTCCTGGTATGAAACACTAAAGATTAGTGTTTAAAAATCCTGACTATAACAGCATAAAGCCAAATAGATTGCTAACATCCATAATGAAAAGCATTATCTAAGCTCATCAGCTGAGAGCATGAAAGCATGTTTCTTTTAAAATGGAGCATTTGTATACATATCCACCATACCACAGAGTTCAGCATTAACTCAAGTGTTAACAAGAAGCACAAACCTTGGCAAACCCTACAGACTCTGTAAGCAGTACAATTTAATTAAAAAAACAACAAAAAAACAGCCACCACCATAGTGTGAATATCACCTAGAAACCTTCTTCTGTGTGTGCATATGCATGCCAAGACCTTCAAGAAAGTCACAAAGTCACCATATGACATAGTATTTGTTATAAATACCATTATATAATGGCCATTGTTTCCCTTGAAACTTTTTGTTGAGTTTTCACTAGTAGGTCGCTGGTTCTGAACGACCGTGGCAATTATCTAGTGTTCACAGGACCCAGTTACATATGTACAGTGTGTATAAAACGCCTACACACCCCTGTTAAAAAATGTTGGTTTCATTTGTGATGTAAACAAATGAAACCAAGATAAATCATTTCAGATTATGTTCCACCTTTAATGTGATATAGCAACCAACAAAATTCAAGTGAAAACATATAGAAATGTTTTAGGGGAAAAAGAAAAATTATTTTTTTATTTTTTTTAAAATTATTATTATTATTATTTTTTTTTTTACAATAACCTGGTTGCAAAATGTACACAGCATTTTATAACTGGCCATGTGATTGTGCTCAGAATTAACCAATCACATTCAAACTCATGTTCAAAAGTAATTATCATACACCTGTCATAAATGAAGTGATTCTGATTAACCGCAAATAAAGATCAGCTGTTTCTGTATAATTTTCTTGACATGTTCTCGGTTTCATCTGACTGCTGAAGCCATGGTCTGCATAGAGCTTACAAAGCATGTATGGGATCTCATTATCAAAAGGTATCAATCAGGAGAGGGGTACAAATAAATTTCCAAAACATCAGCTGTATTGTGGAACACCACGAAGGCCATCACAAGTGACATTGCCAAGAACAAGGTATCTCTCCAAAATTGACAAAAGGATTGACAAAAGAAAACTTATCAGGGAGCCTGCCAAGTAACCTACAGCAACATTAAAGGAGCTGCAGGAATATCTGGCAATTACTGGTCACTCGCTGCATGTGACAACGATCTCTCATATTCTTCACATGCCTCGGCTATGGAGTAGGATGGCTAGATGGAAGCCCTTTCTCACAAAAAACAGCCCACCTAAATCACCCCAAACCATGTGTGTTATTGTCTGATGAATAATGAATAATGCCATAATGCCAAATGGTATGTTTAGTGCAAAAACAAGAGAGCCAAAGAACACCATACCCATGGTGAAGCATGGTGGTGGCAGCATCATGCTATAGGGCTGATTCTCACATGCTGGTTGCTATATCACATTAAAGGTTGGAAACAGATTTGACATGATGTATCCTGGCTTCTAATTGGCACCATCTGGTTCATCTGGTACCACAGGGCATGTAACAGGGATAGCTAAGAATGCATAGTGGGTTTTCTGTCATAGACTGCTATAAGGACAATCGATTGCTTAGCAACAGATGGTCACCAACACATGCAAGGTGAGTGTGTAGTTCCCCAAATCTTTTGCTGGAGGAGGCAGTTTCGTATCCTGCATACTCTCATAAAGCTTCCAGGGAACTTGGAAGTGTGAATCATTAGTCACCCACAGCCAAAAATGTATAGTGGAACACAATTAACACAAACCCTTAAACACAGTAGCAGAATGTGGCCACAGGCCTGCTAGTCTTTGGATGGTAGGGGATGTTGAGGCTGTTGAATGAACTGCCAAGAGGAAAAAAAAATGCAGCCTGGTGGAGAGGGGTTAGTGGAGGAGACTTGGTGAAGCTTGGGGAGCATTGAGCAGAAACGTTGAGGGAGGGTATCGGTCTAGCTGAGGTAGCAAGCTCAGCAGTTGGCAGGGGTGACCACTTACCCACATTAGCTGTGCTTAGCTACAAATCTGCTATTCAGGACACTTTGGGGTCTGCAGAACTGAGCTGAAGCATTAGGGAGACCCCACTTGGAGGAGATATGGTGGGAGTGGAGAGAAACCCAACTCCAGACACTGTACGTATGTTAGCGAAGTCCACCTTACTTTCCCAGTTTAGTGGAAGAGAGTGTTGTATAGCAACAGAGGAACACTTAAACATGCTAGCAGGACATATTCACAGGCCTGATGGGATAAAAAGGGATCCAGGTGATATATACCGCTCCTGGCATCTAGGAGGATTGAAATAGAACCTATTTTCAACTCAACTACAAACACTGTAAACATAATGTTTAATTAATGCTGTAGTAGTATACAGTATATAGTTCAATACTAATAGAGCAAGATGGATCTAAAGGAGCAACATTAAACTGTATTTTCACAAAGTAAAGCATATTATTATGAGGAAATGCTATGTTAAATTCCTCCAAACCTCAGTACTGCGTGAAGGAGATGGGGGGATAAAGATAAGGAGGGAATGCCCAAATATGTACCATAACTCATAGTGCATAACTTGTGTCTGGAGTGCAGCGAGGAAAATGAACAACTAGGTTCAAGATAGGAGAGTTTCTATCCTGGGAGAGACTAATGTGGGGGAACAGTGTTTAGACAACATCATGTGTGGTCCATTCAGCGTTGACACCAGTACCATATATGTCCACAGACAGACCCGTACCTCCTGATCAATCAGGTTTCTGCAGCCTGCTATGTGTAGAGTCAGCACTACCCATTTTCCATCTGGAGATAGAGATGAAATATAATGTTCTAGCACATCAAAGGGCTTCTTGAGTGAAACAAACTCAAAAACCTAGAGTGGATCCAAAAATCACAAATTTGCAATTTCGAAACAAAATTAATCAGAAATGGATTGGTTATAGAATTAATGTAATTTTTTTTTTTTTTTTTTAAACCTCCTAATCTTCTTTCACACGGTTTTTTGCTTTAGCGTTGCATTTTTTTGCCCCTTGATTTCTTTCTTTGCTTCTGAATTTGGCACATTTTCTGGGTGTGAGCAGGGACAGATTACCGACCAGGCATACTGAGCATGTGCCCAGGCACCCTGGGCACAGAACAAGCACAGAACTAACCAGACTGACTAGGCCTTTATGCTGTCACACACAACAAGATACACAAAACATGAGCCAATAAATGTAAAGTATGGAAATCTGAAATAAAAATCGGAAACATATTGTTGTGCGGGTCTGAATTTGTAACCAATGAGCAATCAGTTAGGTCCTAACTGGCTTTAGTTGGAGCTGGTCAAGAGAATGAAACAATTGCATAACCATAAATCCACACTAAGTGTGTGATGAAAAGAAAACTCAAAAGGAACGAGAAGCCAGAGAACATTTGTTTTCCCTAATGGATTAAAAAAGAACACTGAACTAAAATAGGTCAAAAGCCACAACATATTATTTGGAAGTAAATATTAGGAAGAAAATAACAGTAAAATAAGGGAACAAAAAATGGCCATAGATACAAGGCTCTCTATTAGCTTAAGCTATTTCCTTGTGGTGCGGAAATATGTTGCTGTTCTTTTCATATTTGATGGTATTCATGATTCATGATTCCCTGTTCTTTTGGAAACAGATATGCTTTATGAGAAGTTATACGTATTATGCGACATTTGGTGTTCCTTGGTCATTTTTCATACATGAAGCCATGTTAAGCCCCCCGCCCCCCACTAACTGTTTTATGTATTCCTCCACTTCACTTTCATGTAGAATCAGATGGGAATACCGTATATTATATATATATCCAATGCTGTGCTTCATTAAAGTCTGAAGAATACAATCTACATATTTCAGATGGAAGAAAACACACTACGTAACACTCAAAAGTTTGAATCCCAAATGGGTCCTTGACCCTATATTACCCTTGATCCTATATTACTTTTGATAATTTAATTTTTTCTAGATTGTACAGCACTTTGAAATACCATGTGTATGAAAAATTATCTGTAAATAAAGTTCTAAAGTTATAAATAATTAATTAATAATAATAATAATAATAATAATAATAATAATAATAATAATAGGGGGCACAGTGTCTTAGTGGTTTACACTGTTGCCTCGCCCCTCTGGGGCCCCCTCTGGGGTTGGGGGTTCGAATCCTGCCTGCCGCCCCACCCCTCAGAGCTCCTCTGGGTACTCCAGTTTCCTCTGACATGCGTTGTGGACTGGCTAGCATTTCCAAATTGTTCGTAATGTTTAAATGGGTGTGTGAGTATGTGCGATTGTGCCCTGCGATGGGTTGGCACCCCATCCAGGGTGTCCCTTGCCTTGTGCGGCTCCAGGCTCCCCTGCAACCCTGTGTAGGATACGCGGTACAGAAAATGGATGGATGGATAATAATAATAGTTGTTGCTGCTAAATCTGCACTGACAGCATTAATGTACAGTCACTACTACTGCTGCTGGTGTCAGTCTATCTGCACACACTCTTTGCTACATTTGCACTCTCCAACACAGTATTACATTTATTTGCTCTGTTTTACTTACAATCTTTGATGTTCTTGTTGTACCAGTTCGTGTTGGTTATAACACTTGTAGTGTCTCTAACGTCTGCACTCTAATGTTGTCTTGTCCTGCACTTTTATTGTTTACTGTATGGTTTATTGTTGATGGTTGAACTGTACCGAACTGACACATGACCAACAGTGTCAAATATCACCACAAGAGGGCGACGTCGAGCTGTAAAGTCACGGTGGGAGGAGTTAACTGAGCTACTGTTATGATTGGTGTAGTAGGTCACGGTGGGCGGAGAAACTGGGCGTGGCTCTAACTACTGTAGTATCCAAACTTCCGCATTTCTGGATTTACTGGATTGAATGAAATAAGGGATTCAGTCCTGTGTTTACAAAACCTTAATTTATGACTGTTTAAAAACTGTGCCTGCTAAAACAAAACAAAATATTGAACACGTTACATTTTGCCTGCGAAGTAAAGATTTCAAAAAATACTCGAGACACGGAATATATTCTAAATTATCGTCGCATCTTTTGAGCTGATCTCTGACAGTGTTTTTAATTTGAAGATGTTAAAGGCAGTCATTCTGATCGGCGGTCCTCAGAAAGGTGAGACATGTTTGTTAGAAATGGATGACATTTGTCGTGGATGGAAATGTAAAATGGACATTAAATCTTTTTAGTGTTTACGATGACGTGGCGCTGAGAACCTGAGTGACAGGTGACGACACTATCTGTAAACAACACTGTAGCCTTAAATAATATGACACACTGTAGACTCTCAAACTCTCAAAAAGCCTAAAGAATATGATGATTTGTTAAATAGATCGGTCAAGAGCGTTGTCCCAAACCGCACTTCATTTGCATAAAGAATGCATATTTAATGGTAGCCATGACAACCTGTATTTTATGTGAAGTATGACGTTTTATATACTGGAAAGTTTATGAAAAATAATATTTGAAACAAACTTATATGCTTATTACTCCGAGTGTTTGTGTTAGAGGAATTAAAATGATGTATTTTTTATAAATTATTAATTATCACCTGTCACCCCAAAGTTAAAGCAGGAAAACTGAGGTAACTAGCATACTTGCTAACAGGTCTAAGTGAAAGCACAGAATTTCAGTATGTTTTCTGAGAAACAACCATTCCAACAATAAATTTAAAGGAAAAGTCCACTCTGAAACACATTAAATATATTTATATTCAAATATTTGTGATGAACTTAGTGATACAGGTGTTAATTTGTCGGTTGCTGCTGTATTTTCGTTATTCTTCTGACAAGACAGCAGTTATCTGATGTACTGATGTCACAGGGGACATTAGCCTACTAATAGGGGTGAGCGATATGACAAAAAATATCATATTTATCACTTGAAGACATTTTTACAAAACATTATTATGTATAATGATATTTAGGTTTGGTAATGAAAACAGTAGTGTTTCTTTTAAAAAAATACAATATCTACAAAAATGTTTTTGTTCTTTCGGCTGTTCCTGTTAGGGGTCACCACAGCAGATCATTGGCTTGCATGCTTGATTTGGCACAGGTTTTATGCCAGATGTCCTTCCCGATGCAACCTTCCCAGTTTTTTAATCCGAGCTTGGGACTGGCACTGAGAGTGCACTCCCAGTGGCTGGGTTGGTTTCCTGGCCAAGAATCAAACCCAGGCCATGGCAGTGAGAACACAAGATCCTAAGCCACTAGACCACCAGGGATCTAGAAAGTCAAATATTTTAAAATACATTTTACAATCATACTGCCCAAAAAATGCATAATTTTCAGTACAAAATCAGACCAGTTGCTTTAATAGAGTTTGTCACTGCTATTAAAAAAGTTGGAAATTATATCACGATACCTACCATATCTCTGAAAAGTGTACCGTGACATAATTTATCACGATATCGATATGATATCATCATATCACCCAGCCCTACTTACTAGCACCGTTACAGTGGAAGTTAATAGGAGAAAAATTTCACCGATCTTCAACAAACATAGAGAATACCAGTCAGATGGAGGTGTTAGCTCCTAAAACAAAAGAGCAAGAGCTTCTTTTTTTTTTACTCAATATTATTCTCCAGTGATGCTCATATTTATGAGAAATCCAACATGATAGTAGTAGAAATATTGGACTCAACGTTCCAGACTTCTCGGCTAATTAGCGATATACAATGACAAGCACGATGGCGTTGACTGTGGTATTAGCATGAAACTTAAAGCTTTGGAAGCTGATCTGTTTGAGCAGGGTGTACAGATGAGGAGCTGAGGGAGCTTGACAGACTAAAGGACTAAAGCGCCGCTGCATTGCTCTCTTTAGGTAGAGATGAAGTGAGGGCTAATTCCCAGTTGCGCCGCTATTAGTGGGTAGTTGAATGGCATTCTGGGTGTAGGAAACCATTAACTAAAGTGAAAATAGTCCAACATGTCGATGAAAGAAGTTAAAACTTGTAATTTCATTACAAAATAAATCTTGTATATATTTTGATTATATTTGATTATAGATACTTTGATTATAAAGATAAATATGCAAGTTATTCAAAGTGGATTTTTTCCTTTAATGACATTAAAACAGGGACATTTATTTACAGCTTTTTATTTAATGGTGCGCATATTAAATATCATTACAGATTTTGAGATTGAAAGATGTTTAGCTTATAAGTAAAATATTCTGTAACCTTGACATACTTAGTGGTATGGGCGTGCACATTATTTAAGTGTGAATTTGTGCCTATTTCCAGGAACGCGGTTCCGGCCTCTGTCGTTTGAGGTGCCCAAGCCTCTCTTCCCTGTGGCTGGAGTGCCCATGCTCCAACACCACATTGAAGCCTGTGCCAAGGTATGAAAACATTCAGTACGTCTCTGAAGTACAATAACGATAAAGTATTAATCACATCATCTTAAAGCATACGATTCAGTAACTATGAACTATTGAGTAACTACAGTGAAACTATATGTAGTTATGAGAGTGAGGAATGGAAGAGTAGACCCACTGCCTGCCTCAGGAATTTGAAATTCTCACTGATGTTGAAGAAAGAATATGCAAAATTGGAATGAGATAATTACGACGAGGTTGTTTGCTCTTTCTCAACAGGTGCCTAATATGAAGGAAATCATCCTGATTGGGTTTTACCAGCCTAATGAGGAGCTTAACCGCTTCATAGCTTCTGCTCAGCAAGAGTTTAAATTCTCAGTTAGGTAGGAGTGTGGAATAAAACTGTTACTTTATATGTAAGGAAAATAATATGACAGACATTGTTTTATAGGAAAATAATCATCAACACGGTGGTGCTGTTACCACCCTGAAGTGGATTATTTTCTAATAACAGCACGTACCAATGTGTTTTATTCAACTTTTATCACAGCTATTTGCCAACAGTTAAAATGATTTCATTTATTAATGAACAATATGTTGTACTTTTAACTGTTTCTAGTTACATTTGATGTTTTTGAATGTCTTTAAGAGGTTGCAGGGGGTTCATGGGAGATTGGAAGAGCATATATATAATAAAAAAAATTATACACACACAAAGCACACACACATTATATATATATATATATATATATATATATATATATATATATATATATATATATATATATATATATATA
>CM040976.1:27465723-27482409 GCA_022985145.1 Pangasius djambal | reverse complement strand
CGCTGACCCCTCTCCGTCAGTTTACGTGGCCTACCACTTCGTGGCTGAGTTGCTGTTGTTCCCAAACTCTTCCATTTTGTTATGATAAAGCTGACAGTTGACTGTGGAATATTTAGGAGCGAGGAAATTTCACGACTGGATTTGTTGCACAGGTGGCATCCTATGACAGTTCCACGCTGGAATTCACTCAACTGAGAGCGGCCCATTCTTTCACAAATGTTTGTAAAAACAGTCTGCATGCCTAAGTGCTTGATTTTATACACCTGTGGCCAGGCCAAGTGATTAGGACACCTGATTCTGATCATTTGGATGGGTGACCGAATACTTTTGGTAATATAGTATATATACAGTGTATGTATATATGATGAATATGTGATGATAATAATATAACCATATAATAATAATAATAATAATAATAATAATAATAATAATAATAATAACATATTTCAAAGGAAGGCATATTTATTACAAAAGTTTCACTTCACATTACCCAAATTTAAATCCTATGGGGTACTAAAGACAAATGATTTTTGCTGATGGGGTGCGAAAAGGTTAGGAACCCCTGACTTACATTATAGCAGCTATAAACAGTTGTTCCCTCACCAGCTCCTCTTGGCAAGTAGATTCTGTTTAGATATTTTTTTATAAATGAGGGAGCATCCAAACACCCATCCTTTCACCTTCTTCTGGTAACATGTTTAGATACCTGCAGGAGTTTGCAGCACTGGGAACAGGTGGTGGCATTTACCACTTCCGAGACCAGATCCTGTCTGGAGGACCTTCTGCGTTCTTCCTTATGAATGCTGACGTTTGCTCCGAGTTCCCCCTGCAGGACATGCTCCACTTCCACCACCAGCGTGGAAACTCTCACTGTGCAATTATTCTAGGCACTACGGTAAACTTGACTACTAGAAGTCACTGAATTATTACAGAGGTAGAAATAGTGAGGCTCTGCTGAGGTTGTCTGTGTAGGAGTCATGCCATTTTTGTTGTCCGTTTCACCAGGCTAACAGGAAACAGTCTTTGAACTATGGGTGCATTGTGGAGAATCAGGAAACAAATGAGGTATAAAAGAATACTGAGAGATATAATCACAATTTCACATTCTTGAGTTAGAGGTTACAAATCGTTCTTCTTCTCGTTCTGCTTCTTCCTCTCGTTCTTCTTGGGCAGGTGCTTCATTTTGTGGAGAAACCCAGTACTTTTGTAAGTGAAATTATCAACTGTGGGATCTACTTATTCACCCCTGAGATTTTTGCCCACATTGGGACAGTGTTTCAGAGAAATCAAGAAGACAGGCTGCTGTAAGTATCGTTTAAAGCTGAGGTTCATAAAAAAATTGTATAAAAAGATAGTTACAAATAAAAATATACAAATGAAAAGAATTCCGCAGAGATTTGTTTTTCTTATTTAAGCTCAGTATTTATGTGTACACTGATATTTTGGCTATTAGCAATTAAGCTTTTTAATTCCTGAACTTTCCACCAACACATTAGATTCAGGTCGACATTATTTATAGGCTACTTGTTTTTGAGTTGTTGAGATTTGGCTGAAACTCATTACAATTGAAGTCAAACAGGCTCAAACTATAAGAACTCACAGTAAATATAACAGCTCCGATAGTGGCGAGTTATGATTTCTACCACCTCTAATAAAATAAAAATGGACTTAATGAACCTTATATCATTCCATGAGAAGTGCCAGTATTATTTATTTTCTATTTATTTCTGTAAAGCTCATTTGTGAAAATGTCCATTGTTAAAAGCGCTATACAAATAAAATTGAATTGAAATTGTATTGAATTGAGTATTACCTTTAGCAGTGTGGGAGAATTATGATCCTGAAATAGACTTTAAATTGATTTGATGCATTTCGACAGAGAGGAGCCTCCATGCGGCAGGCAGTTGCGGGAACTGATCCGCTTGGAGCAGGACATCTTTACAATGCTGGCCGCACGGAAACAACTGTACGTCTACAAAACGCAGCACTTCTGGAGCCAGATTAAATCAGCAGGGTATGCACATAATTACACTGTCCTTCTGTCTATTCTTTCATCTCAAACTGGATCATTTCAATCACTTGTGACCAATACCTAATTTGATTGACAGCTCAGCAATATATGCCAGTCGCTTGTACCTGAAACGGTATAATGAGACACATCCAGAAAGACTGGCCAGAAACCAAGAAGGAAGCCCTAAAATAATAGGTATTATTATTATTATTATTATTATTATAGTAGATCAGTATAAGCCTGTGTAGATTGTGTTTACTGAATATGAATAATACTTTCCACCTACAGGGAATGTATACATCCATCAGACAGCTAATATTGACTCCACAGCTGTTGTAAGTATATTACAACAATCTTCAAGCATCAGACTGAAGAGTGTCAAAGGAGTATTATGTTATTGTATAACTGTTTTTAATACCTCTTCAGCTGGGTCCTAACGTCTCAATAGGGAAAGGTGTAATAATCGGCGCAGGAGTTCGAGTGAGAGAATCGATCGTCTTACATGGCGCTACACTGCAGGTACAGAAGCCTAGTATCCCTTAGCTGCACAGTATACAAACCCAATTTGATTTGTCTGATTAGTTTTGTGTTGTCCTGCTGTTCTGTGTCGCTAACGCATTTCCACAGCTTTTGCATTATTACAGTTCTCAAAAGAAATGAGTGAGGTAATCTGGACGTGTTGTGGGAGCTGAAATGGGACAAACATGCAGGCTGAATAGGGTCTGCATAAATGATTTGTCTTGGTCTCTTGTTTCAGGATCACTGCTGTGTGCTTAACAGCATCGTAGGCTGGGACAGTACAATCGGAAAGTGGGCGAGAGTGGAGGGGACGCCAAGCGACCCCAACCCCAATGACCCCTACGCTAAAATCGACAGCGAGACTCTGTTCAGAGATGGAGGCTTGACTCCATCTATTACAATACTGGGTAAGCAGCACTTTTCTTCCTCTTATCAGACAAGCATGCAGGTTTTCCGATTTTTAGGCTTAAGATGAGAGGGGAACAGCTGGTTTGTTACTGCAGTAATGCACAGGTGGCTACCTCATAAAGGTGGATGAGAAAGTGCCAAGATTGCTCAAAGATGTCATCAGGACTGCTGTAACCAGTCTAAAATATAACATTTAATGTTATAGTTTTATTTTGGGTCACTGTATAATTCTGTATGCCTTTTTCTTGTTTTTTTTTACACATTTTTTGGAACTGGGTTATAAAGGACAAACATGCGGTTATGGAGAGATAGCAGTACTGGTAGAGACATCAGTTCAGTACACGGTCAAGTATAAGCTTGTGCTTATATTCCAGGACATAAACATACATACATACACATATTCATGTGTACAGAATGTTTAACATTTAGTACATGTACTTACTTGAGTAGTGCGTAGTAACTATTTCTCTTATATAAGGACCACCTCCTTTATATAATGCCTCATTCTTTCTTAATGAAAACGTCATCATTTCCATTTGATACAAGTGATAAATAACAATCGCTACGATCAGGTCTATGGTGGGGGGATTTCTTTATTTGCTTTATGTAAGGAATAAAACACAACAGAGCATAGGAAAATAATCAGTGTTATTATTTTCAGATAACAGCATGTCCTGTATTGTTTTATTCCTCTTATACCACAACAATTTTCCAGCGCTGACATTTTTTTTTTTTTACATTTCTTTGTAAAAATGTTGTATTTTTATAATTACATTTCATTTGGAGGAAGTTAGTTCCTGTTATCACTTACTTCAAGAACCTTGTTGTGATATCTGTCACTCCATACTGAAGACTTTCCTGTGTCAGAAAGTGTAAAGTTACAGCTTCAGCATTGACTGTTATAAAGCTCTGACACTGGAGACTCCTTCCAAAAATGCAGAATAAATTTCGCAGAAAAATGATCAACACTGAAACCATTACACACATTACTAAGCTGTTAATCTACAAGTGCCTGTGAACGAGTTGTTACTAAAGAAACGATGCCATGTTAGAGCAGGCGTATAAACATAAACCTGTGATTTGACTTGCAGCTGGAACTACTGTCAGAGCTGCTGTTTTAATGTGGTGTAATTAAAAGTTCTTTACCGCCTCCACTATTATTCTAAAATGTAGATCATCTTAAACTACAAGAAAAAACTCAAACTTAGAAAATAGTACTGAATTCCAGTAGATGGAGCTGTTGCTTTCAGGCAGTCAGCATCCAGCCAGGTGCGCCGCTGCAGACGTAGCTGTGTGCTGGTCAGAAAGAAAACCGATATAAAAGCAGGCCGGTCGAGCATTTCGGCAGCAATCTGCATTTATATGACATTAATTTAAACCTCTGATGTAGTGTTTTCTATTTTTCAACAGGGTGCAATGTAAACATTCCATCAGAAGTCATCATTCGAAACTCGATCGTACTCCCTCACAAGGATCTAAACAGGAGCTTCAAGAACCAGATCATCCTCTAGAGAACCCTCTTGTCTACTGAAAAGACATAAACAGTCAAAATGAAACAATGTAGTGATTGCACAAAAATATTTTTTATAGCATATACAGTATTTGGTATCTACTTTTTGGTGTAGGTTTACTGCTCTTTAAGTGTCGGATATTATTTTTATTTTTTCTTTCTTTCTTTTTTTTTTTAGTATTACAATCTAATGGTATAAAGCACATATTAAGGTCTATCTGGTGAAAGATTGTATGTAATGATAAATTCCCTGTTCCAAACAAAAGCCTGTGAGTAATTTTCAGTATGGTTCGTCAGATATTTATCAGTCTTCAAATCAACAACATGAACAGGCAGAGCACTAAGCACTTAAGAAAGGTGTTGCTGAAGCAGTCTCGTATGCATGTTTACAAGAACTGAAATGGCTTTTGTTAAGACTCATGCACTGTGTTCCCATACTGATTTTTTATTTTTTTTTAACATTAAGCTGAAGATTTGTAAGGTGAACAAAGTGAGGATGTGTCAAAAACAGCATTAGCACTTAGCATTGGCTTTGACTGAAGTATTCTCACTGTATACTGTACATTTCCCGACAGTTTGTGGAATGATCATTTATGCCTAACATTAGCTTTACCAATCAGTACAGAGTGGAGCATTTTGGAGCAATGCGAAATCCACAGTGGTATGACAAACAGATTGTCGAGCCTGATGTTTTTCGTTTTCCTACTTTTTTTAACGAACAAATAATACATATCGGAGCCGAATGCTCCGCTGCTTCTTCGTGTTGGTGGTTTGTTCAAAGTTTACATTATCCAAGTTCTGTTACAGCTTGAAGATGGCAGAGCCATATGGGGGAACAGATTTTAAAGACAGTTTCAGAGCAGCAGTCAACAGTGTTGACGTCTCTGGTTAAGAGTTGGCCTGCTGTTTTGGCTGAATGAACAAAAAAAAAAAAAAAAGTACATATGGAAATGTTTCAGAATAAACTTGAAAAGGTATTTTTCCCATACAGTCTTGAAGTTAGACCTAATATCAGAACGAGTTGCACTGTTTTTTGCTAATTGATCCTTCCTTTGGTCTAGCTGAGGGCCGTTACACCAACCTGAACTCTGCCAACTTCGTTTTCTTTGGGTTTAATACAATCCAATTATCATGTAAAGCCTGAAGCTCACCACCCTGAAACATTGTGTATCTAAATCAGAAAGACAGAGAGTGTGTGTATTTATGTGTGTGTATGTGTGTGTAAGAGAGAGAGAGAGAGACAGAGAACACTGCCTAAGACATTAACTTCTCGAATCCATTTGTGTGGGTGGCAGAATGAAGAAGAAACTCCACAAAGTTTAGTGAAGAAGAGGAGATTAAGTGGATTTCTTCCGCCTTGATGCGTCAAAGCGACAGCCGCATCTAGAGCTCTGTACACTTTGCACCACAGGCTAAATAACACACAGCACTGCTTTCAAAAGTCACCTCATTAGCAAAAATCCTGTGATGCAGCTGACTTTACTTTTGCATGCTCTTTATACATACATATTAGTTTAAGCACTTATTCCTGATGTACCGAGCATTCTTGATTCATTCAGCAGATAGCATAGATTTTTTAGCAACCACCTAGTGGACGTTTATTGATTTGTAAAACCAATTACGATACTGTTTGCTCCTTTTCCCAAATACTAAAGTTCGCTTGTGATTAGAGTGCTGAAAAAAATATATATCGAGTAAAAAAAATTTAATTAAATCCCTTTGGTAAAATGACCTTACAGCATGAAAGAAATAAATTAATTAACCTGAATGAACACTATGTTGTTACCTTTAGTATATATCTAAATATAGCCAGTGAAGACTGGCTAAAATTTAATATCTATCAGTAACTTGACAACAAAACTATTAGAGTTGGGCAATGCATTATATCACAAGGGCTCATTTATGGCATAATATGAATGATGTGTGGTAAACTGTTATACACAAAAATTTAAAGGCAGATAAGCAGCTGCAAAATTGCAACATTTCTTCATTTTTAAAAGTGTTTCAAGTCCAAAATGCTCTTCTGGGTTCATGCCCTGTCTCGTCAATGCCTGATCTTCTTCCAATCTTCGACTGTCCAGTTTGGGTGAGCCTGTGCCCACTGTAGCTGACCGGAGTGCAACCTGATGTGTTCTTCTGCTGTTGTAGCTCATCTGTCTCAAGGTTTGACATGTTGTGCTTTCTGAGATGCTTTTCTGCTCACCCCGAGAGCTTATTCGGCTTACAGTAGCCTTTCTGTCAGCTTGAACCAGTCTGGTCATCATCATCTCATCGACATGGCGTTTCCACCCATAGAACTATTGCTTATGGGATTTTTTTTGCACCATTGTTTGTGAACCGTTGTGAACTGTTTTGTGTGAAAATCCCTGGAGATTGAGAATCCCTGGAAAGTACTTCCTAAAATAATTGAATCCGCACATCTGCACCAACAATCATGCCATGGTCAACGTCACTGTGATCACATTTTTCCTCATTCTGATGTTTGATGTGAACATTAACTGAAGCTCTTGACCAGTACCTGCATGGTTGTATGCATTGTATGAGTGAACTAAGGAGACTCCGCACCAACAAGGCTGCAGGCCCTGACGAGATAAGTCCGAGAATGCTAAGAGCTTGTGCCAGTGAACTGAGTGAGCCATTTAAAAACATCTTCAATCTGAGTTTGGAACTAGGGATAGTACCTAAACTCTGGAAAACATCATGTCTCATCCCAGTTCCGAAGAAAAATGGCCCGAAAGAACTGAGTGAATACAGGCCTGTAGCGCTGACATCTCAGATCATGAAGACCTTTGAACGACTGTTTCTTCATCTCCTTAGACCTCAGGTTAAGCATGCACTCGATCCCCTGCAGTTTGCCTACAGACAGAAGGTTGGTGTTGATGACGCCGTTCTCTACTTGCTCCATCAGACCCTCTCTCATCTCGATAAGGGGAACAGTGCTGTGAGAATTATGTTCTTTGATTTCTCCAGTGCTTTTAATACAATCCAGCCCCTCTTATTGAGGAACAAGCTGTCTGACATAGGGGTGGATCAGAACCTGGTGATCTGGATCACGGACTACCTCAGCGGAAGGCCACAATATGTCAGGATGAGAGACTGCTGCTCTGACACCATCTCCAGTAGCACAGGAGCTCCACAAGGGACTGTCCTCGCCCCCTTTCTGTTCACGCTATACACCTCGGACTTCAAATACAATTCTGAGTCATGTCACATGCAGAAGTTCTCTGACACTGCCATTGTGGGATGTATTAAGGATGGTCAGGAGGATGAGTATAGAAGCCTAGTCAAGGAGTTTGTAAGGTGGTGCAATTACAATCAGCTCCAACTAAACATCACAAAAACCAAGGAGATGGTCATTGACTTCCGTGGGGCTGGGTCTCCCCTGTTACCTGTCTCCATTGAGGGAGTGGATGTGGAGAATGTCAGGTCATATAGATACCTGGGCTTACAGCTGGATGATAAACTGGATTGGTCAGTGAACACTGACTTCCTGTACAAGAAAAGTCAGAGCCGGTTGTTCTTCCTGAGGAGACTGAGATCCTTCAACATCTGTAAAAAGCTCCTGGTGATGTTCTATCAGTCAGTCATTGCAAGTGTTCTTTTCTATGCAGTGATGTGCTGGGGTGGCAGCCTGAAAAAAAGGGATGCTAAGAGACTGGACAAGGTGGTCAGAAGAGCTGGTTCAGTGGTTGGCATGGAACTGGTGGAGAGGAGGACACTGAATAAAATGCTGTCCATCATGGCAGACCCTGAACACCCACTGTACTCAGTCTTCAGCAAACAAAGGAGTGTGTTCAGTGGTAGACTTCTGTCAAAAGGATACTCAACTGACAGACTTGGGAGATCCTTTGTCCCCAGAGCCATTCGGCTCTACAACACCTCCCTTCAGTGTCGTGGTAAAGTGGACGGGGAAATCTAACAAATACCATCTGCCATATACATCAAGATGTTGTATGCATCTGTAGGACTCATGGTCTGCTCAGTTGCTCTGTTTCTCACAGACTCTATGCCATTGACACTTCATGCTGCTCATTGTACTTTGTAACTTAACTTATTTTTGACTTCTGGTCAGCTTGTATAACTTGTATAATGTAACTTGTCTAACTTCTGGTCAGCTCTATACACTAACCAGTTTATAATGACTGTAAGTAAGTAAATTCATAAGGTATATACACTGTCATATCTTTATACTTAGTACCGACTGTACAGACTTGTGGTGCTATTTTAATCTATTACCTTTCCCTTTCTGTTACTGTCTATTGCTGCTGGATACCAAGAATTTCCCTCGGGATTAATAAAGTATCTATCTATCTATCTACCTATCTATCTATTGTGCTGCTGCCACATGATTAGCGGATTAGATAATTGCATGAATGAGCAAGTCTAGAGGTGTTCCTAATAAAGTGGCCTGTGAGTGTATTATAAGACAAACATATACTTTAAGTGCTAAATTGTACAGCTAAATAAGGTCTCCTCTAAGCAAAGTAGGTATAACAAAATCATCTCCTGTTAGACCAGAAGAAAAAAGGAAAATGAAACGTTTGAAAATAGATTAATATTCTTGTTATTGAAAGCAGTTATGGTCAAAATGAGGAAAGTGCACATAGACAAGAAAAAAGATTGGAGAGCTTGATGTGGCATTTAACAATACAGAATTGTGAATCTCCAACACAACGATAGCTAAAGCAGGATGCATCCTCCTTATATTAAGACAGGCAGTCTAAGAGTCGCTCAGAGCAGGAGATTGGATATTACAATTTTAGGTTTCGCTCTTAATCCCGCTGAGTACCTCCTAAACAGGAAATAATGCATTCTTACCAGGCAGATAATATGTCATTCTGTGTGATGAAAACCTCCCACTCACTCTCTGTAAACATGGTTGCTATTCACCGTTTAGATTGGAGCCGAAGAGGGTTTAATGGCCCCTTTGTGCAAGGCCTCTCAGCAAGTTTGCCTTCCTTAGACACCATTCACAATCCCAGTGTGAAAAAAATGAAATGATGTAGACAGTGTCTTTTGAATTTGTTATAAAAAAATACATACAATTCTGTTGGTGGCTGTGCTCTCTCTCTCTCTCTCTCTCTCTCTCTCTCTCTCTCTCTCTGTGTGTGTGTACAAGCAAGAGAGGGAGAAATAGATGAATACATAATGGCTCAGCCAAGAGACCATTTGCATTCTTTTGCAAAAAAAACTGAGAAGAGGCAAAATAATGAAGTCAACCCACACATTTCAAATATGATGAATTAAATCCAGGTTGGTTTTGATGTTATTAATCTGAAAAACCAAATCATTGTTAGCAGTTCATAAGCATGCTTACTCGAAAGAAATCTGAAAGAAATTTTACATCTTAAAAAATGGGCAAATGCATGAAAAGCAACTGCATATCATTTTTTTCTTTTGATAATACCGTTTTGGTTATCTCACTTATTACACTTTTGAATTTTTTTGCCACTTAGATGGGAACTTGTTCGTTGTCGGTAACTGGATTTCATCTGTTGAGAGAAATCTTCTCTAAACGCATTGGCAGTAAGTGATGCATGTGCTGTGAATCAAGATGCTTAGTAATTACATGTTTCACAGATTCACACTGTCTAGACCCCTGGCAAAGATAATGCTGAGCAAGCAACTGTGCATTCCTTCAAGTGTCTATTCCTGCCTTGTGCCCAGTGTTTCAGGGAGAGACTCCGGATCCACTTCCAGCCTGACAAGGATAAAGTGCTTATTAAAGACGAATGTTAGGTGAATGTTAGGTGTAAAAAAGATGAGAGTAAAACAGTAAATGTACAACACAAGACTGGTCTTAAAAAAATCGAAATAAAATTGCTCAGGGTGGTGGAAAGCTAATATCGTGACTAATGTCAGATGACATCGGTGGTAAACGACATTATTTAGCTAAATAATGAATAAACTTTCCAGTTTAGCTTGCAGACATTATAACAATGTTTGTACAATGTGTATGTGTGTGTGGTTGACACAGACACAAGTGATTTTAATATTAATATACTGTTAAATGTTTAGAAATTAAATTTTAAGGTGTCTTGTTGAAGAATAGTTTAGACCAGTTTACCTCTCTGTATGTGTGATCTTAGGTATGACATAAAAAATACTGAAAAGCATATGTGATTATAATGTGGTATTAATAGACTTTAATATGTCTTTCTGTACTGAAATATACTACGAGATCTCATTTGATAGTCACTATGAGAATTATGAGTGATTTCTTAATGAGAAACAGTCAGATAGAACTTTATGAAACCATAACAGTATTTATGTTTACAGAATAACAGTACCTGTATGTAAGGTGATCTGGGAAAATTCGCTAAATGTTGCTGTGGCTAAGCTCTGTAAAAAAAAAAAAAAAGTATTTTTTTATCATGATATCAGCATTTCACAGTTCAGTATCCAACATGCGGAAATGTGCAGGTAAACCATTAGCTAGCTGAGGGACCTAGGGGCATCTTTGCTAGATAGCTAACTATGTCGCTAGAAACACGTACTGTATGAATTATCATATGCTATCTAGCTAATGAACCTAACAAGCTACTGAAAACCCAACAGCATTTGGCTAGCTAGCTAACCTTTCTGAATACACTGTTGATAATCGAGGTGGCGTTCACTTCAGCATAGCTCACTCGGTTAACATGTTTGTTCAAAAAGCTTTCCTCAGATATAGAACATTTTCAGATTAGTTATCTGAAAGGGAGCAGTAGTATTTGGTGTTTGGACGAAATTCATAAATGAACCATTTGAAGGTTGTAATATCAAGATAACAGTTTTTAATTACAAGAAACATGAAAGTACCACCTGTTCCATTGGTATTCAGTGGAGCTGATGCATCTGTGTGTTGGATATTCTTTAGCATTTTGTCAGCATTAACATTCTATCAGCAAGTCTGCATCTACATAGTTCATTTGTGAGGGATCAGCACTCCTCGCTCTTCCTTTACCCTTATGCGAACTACACTGATCTAAAGAATTTGAGCCCATTAAGAGAAGTGATCCTCATTTAGATTCTGTGTTGTTTTGATGAGCTAGCTCTTTCCTATGTACTATCAGATGCAATTCTACATCATGTCCACATCAATCCTATAGTCTTAGGGTTTCTGAATAATGGAGGAGAATCTCTCTTCATCAGGATATTTATAATTGTGTTCGTTTTGATTTGAGATTAGAAGCTGTCAGACTAGATGAACCCAACGCTTTGGTGAAAATTTAGCTTAGCGCTTAGCCCACCCTTGCTGTGCTAGCACCTGTCAGGCCTTTGGGCTGTGAAGACATTTTATCTCCCACAGCCAAGTTGGAAATTTAATTAAAAGTCTCCTGGCTTTGTAGTGCAGTGTTTTGTGTGTGTGTGTGTGTGTGTGTGTGTGTGTGTAGTGTGAGTTCTAATCATCAGGCCATGTTTTGGTGATAAAACCTAGGTCTGATTTTGCAGTAAAATCCATCAACAGCTGGATGCATTTGATGCATTTAGCTGAAGGTTTGGTAAGTGACCTGTATGGGTTATGCACAAGTAAATGGGTAATGACAGAAGAGGAATCATAAATGCATAAATGCTACTAATTAATTCATCACACTACACACTATATTATGGCTTAAAACAATTAAAACAAATATCACATTACAACAAATAATGTAAAGCTGGTTTTACAGTAAACAATTTTGGGCCAGGTTTTGCTCTCACAGACAAAAATCATTGTTCATGAGTTGAGATCGGCTGTCTTAGAATACAAAATGCAACATCCAAAGACAACGATAAAGTTCTGGCATGGTAATTTTTTTTTATTCAAGTCTCAGAATGTGACTACTACTATAATGCTTGTCTAAAGGCTTCCAATAGGAGGATGCCATAGGATGATGTGAAACTCACAGGACAGCTACAAATATGATAGTGGCAATGGCTAAACATAATGGAAACATGATGATGGACATAAAAAATATCTTTATTACCTCAAGCTGAAGAATGTTTCTGTTTATGTGACATCACTTTCTGTGAAGTCTGGATTGCTCTGGTTGATGGCGTCAGCAGAACTTAGTAATTTTCTTTAATCACAGGTCTATCGGTAGAGGATCTTCATCATCTAAGCTGACAGGAAGAACATGCTTTATCACACAATCTATTATACAATGTGGTCAAGATTGTCCTGGGATCATTTCATACAGTCAGACAAGTAATAATATTAAAGGCTGCTGAAAGTGCATAGTGCAAAACCAGCGTAAGTTGACATTTCCTCCCTGGATCTGGCTGCTATGCTTTCTCAAGTGCAATCTCATGATTGAGTCCTTGTTCTCAACCACAT
This sequence comes from Pangasius djambal, assembly GCA_022985145.1. NCBI lineage: Eukaryota > Metazoa > Chordata > Actinopteri > Siluriformes > Pangasiidae > Pangasius > Pangasius djambal. The sequence goes on along the minus strand of CM040976.1, from coordinate 27,469,662 downwards.
TTATTCAATCATTTTATTTTCCCCCAAGTCCTTGGCTTACCATCAACCAGTGAGTACAGCAATTATGAGCGATTTAATGAATCTCTTGGGCTTTCCTAGTCCTTGGTTCACTGTATCTTGAGTTTTACACAATGTTTTACCATGGCCGGTATAGCTGGTTTGTTAGCATGGATCTGACTTTGTTGACTTGGTCCTCTCAAAGTGGAGACTGTGGGTGAGTGTGAAGGAGGTCCTTGGCCACTGTAATGGTATCTTTGGTATTCCATTGTCTATGGAGCAGGCCATAAAAAGACCCTCTTGGTGAAGATCAGGTTCTTTTGGATGCTCTCTCCGACCAGGGCAGGGACTTGTCCTGTGAAGAAGAACCCTGAGAGGCTGTAGTAGAGCTGTCATACATTCTGAGAGCTCAGTTGAACTCTCTCCTACAGAGTGTGGGAACTGAGCCCACAGCACCTCATGAGTCCCAGTAGCTTGTATACCTCAGCCCACATAGGTCTATGTCTGTATCTCTGGGTGCCTGAAAGCCTCAGCATTTGGTCCTGTCTGCTTAGGAACTGTTTCAGGCCTCCCTCCATTACACTTGATCTGTGACTGGCTTTTGAGATCCCTGTTTCATCAACAGTCTCTGAAAACCGTGCCCGGACAATGCCCTCTACCATCCCTGCTTTGCCGATGCCATCTGAACTGTCTGCTCCACCATGGTCCTGTGGCGTCAGCCATAATCATTTCAGTCGCTAGCTCTAACAACACTTCTTCTTCAGTTTCTACCTCTGTTATTATTCCTGTGAAATAAATTAGCTAAGGAGATATGAAGGAGTTCTAAGGAGATCTTGATTATTCACTAAAGCTCCATGCAGAGTGGAACTCCTTGTCACAGTGAGTCCATTAAGTTTACTATCTTTAACCTTACGGAAATTACCATTTTTTAAATTAACTTTGGCATTAGGAGCTGCATGGTGGAGGAGTGGGTAGCTGTGCTGCCTAACAGCTCCAGGGTCCCTGGTGTGACCCTGAGCTCAGGTTACTGTCTGTGTAGAGTTTCTCATACTGATGTGTGTAAAAGTGTAGGTGAAAGTGTGTGCATGGTGCCCTGCAATGGACTGGTGTCCCATCTAAGGAGCATTTCTGCCTCATGCCCAGTGTTCTTGGGATAGACTCTGGATCCACCGTGACCATGAGCAGGTTAAAGTGGTGAATGAATGATGAATGTACTTTGCCATTATTCGGTGTAGAAAGTTACTGTGCATTGTGTTTTGCAGAGGAGAGCTGTGCTATTTCAGGAAGCCATGTGTTCAAATTAGTGAATAATGAAACCTAATGTTTTTTAGACTTTGCTATTTAGACTTTTTATACTATAATTTATTCTAAATTAATTCAAAAACTACTTTTTTTTTACCATAAAGCAGATCCACAACTATAAAATGAGACCCAAATAAGACCCATAGACAAATCAGAAGTTCTTCAGTTATTCATTCTTAAAAAAATACCATACCTCTTGTTATTCGATGTCAATGACAACAATGTAAAATGTGTCACCACTGCATTGAAAAACATCTGTATGGACCATTCTCAATCTCAATAACAGTGGCGCTCTACACACAGATCAGCATAGCTGTTCAGCAGTGTTTGTAGATGCATAGATAAAGGCTGAGAAATAAGTACAATACTTCCTTATTACATTTTGTGGTAAGCTTTGTGTTAGATGTAGAGATGCCAAATGCCTTGGGTATTATATTTGAGTAAAAAAAATCTTTTGCAAGCATGTTTGTAATTGTGTGTTTTCAATAAAAGTCTTTTTTTTAAAGACCTTGTCAATTGTTTTTATCTATGTTTGGGGAAATGACATTATGATCCCCTAAATGAGTCATATTTAATTGCAGAAGTATAGTTTGTTTATATATAAAATGATAAAGAAAGCTTCAAATGATATATTTGAAAAATAAAAAAATAAAAATTATGCAACATCGACCAGCAATGGCTTAGACCCAAGACATACTTCAGATCAAAGACACAGCAAGTCGAAAAGACAGGATAGAGTGAAACAAATGGGTCATATCAAAGACCAGAAAACCATGAAGGCAATTGTAGAATTGCAGAGTGCACACTGGACTCAACTTCCACTATCCTTTCTTTAAACTAATTTTAGATGACACAACAGTATATTGGGAAAATTTGTTTTCCTTTTCAAATGGGCAGGTCTTGATAACTTGACTGAATGTATCAGTTTATCAGTCTGCAAACTAGACTCATCAAAAAAGTTACAAGAACAGACTAGGCTTCTTTTTCTGGTCTTTTGAAACATGTGGAGAGGATCAAAGGAATGCACCATAGGCTTAATGAGGAGTTGTTACTAGCATTTCACTCACAGGCAGTGCATGGAGTGACCAATGAGGTCATTAAGGTAAAGAATAAGCCATGAGTCCAGGACAAAACAGTTTCCTCAGTAATTTGGAAGCTTGTTTTTTTTTTCATTTGTCTTTTCCACCATGCCACAAGATGCAATGTGATGAGAAACCTTTGTTTTCTTTGTAGTGCAATACACAGTTCAAGTACCCTTGCAGTGAAATTAGCTCCCTGATCACTGTTCAGTTTCATGGAAATGTCAAACATAGGTCAAAAATCTTCTACCAGTAATTTAGCCACAGTCTTTGCAAGACTGAAGAAAAACAGCCCCAAAGCATGATGCTGCCACCACCATGCTTCACTGTGGGTATGGTGTTCTTTTGGTGATGTTCAGTGTTCTTTTTGTGCCAAACATACCTTTCAGAATTATGGCCAAAAATCATAAATCAACATGACAAAGCAACAGTATCACAAATCGAAAAGACAAAGCAACAGGTGACCATTCATTCATGTACATGCAGTACAGAGCCACAATTTCAGCAACAGCAGCAAGCAACAAAGTGACACACATTTGATTCTTCTCAATTCTATGCAAATTAAAGTGACAAATCCAAACAGCTGGCTCAAATGATTCCTCTGACCAATCCACAATCATGGTTTGATCTTATCCTGTCATGTATGACCTCTCAATAAATGTGTATACAGACATTATGAAGAAGAATAAATCTTGTAAAGCAGCACAGATTGTTGGTACCTCTGGTGAGCATATGTAGGTTGTATAGTTAGCTTGCTTTGCAAATCTGCAAATCTGTAAAACAACCACTTTTCACACCCATTAGTGCATTATTATATGTGTTTAACTACACTATATGGCCAAAAGTTTGTGGACACCTGACCATCACAACCAGATGTGCTTGTTGAACATCTCTTTCCAAAACCATGGGGTTAATATGGAGTAGGTCCCACCTTTGCTGCTATAACAGCCTCCAGTCTTCTGAGAAGGCTTTCCACTAGATTTTGGAATGTAGCTGTGGGGATTTTTGCCCATTTAGCCACAATAGCATTAGTCAGGTTGCTTAGTAGTGTATTAGTTGGTACTGATGTTGGGCAAGAATGCCTGGCGTGCATTTGGCACTCCAATTAATCCCAAAAACATTCAGTGGGGTTGGGGTCAGGGCTCTGTGCAGGTCACTCCACACCAACATTGGCAAACCATGTCTTTATGGACCTTGCTTTGTGCAAATGGCAGTGGTTGGTCAGTGGTTAAGGTGCTGGGCTGCTGAACAGAAAGATTCAAGCCCTAACACTGCCAAAGTGACACCATTGGGCACTTGAGGAAGGCTCTTAACTTTGTCCACTCCAGGGGTGTGCTATCATGGCTGACTCACTGTATTCTTCTAAAGTGTCATTGTCAATGCTGGGACAGGTTTGGGCTAGGCCCGAAATTCCAGTGAAGGGAAATCATAATGCTACAGCATACAAAGACATTCTAGACAAGTGTGTACTTGCAACTTTGTGGCAATGGTTTGGGGAAGTCCCATATATATATATATATATATATATATATATATATATATATATATATATATATATATA
>CM040976.1:27452708-27465623 GCA_022985145.1 Pangasius djambal | reverse complement strand
TATATATATATATATATATATATATATATATATATATATATATATATATATATATACAGTGGATATAAAAAGTCTACACATGCCTGTTAAAATGCCAGGTTTCTGGTGATGTAAAAAAATGAGACCAAGATAAATAATTTCTGAAATTTTCCCACCTTTAACGTGACCTATAACCTGTACAAATCAATTGAAAAACAAACTGAAATCTTTTAAGTTGGGCGAGTAAAAATAAAAAAACAAAATAATGTGGTTGCATAAGTGTGCACACCCTTAAACTAATACTTTGTTGAAGGACCTTTTGATTTTATTACAGCACTCAGTGTTTTTGGGTATGAGTCTATCAGCATGGCACATCTTGACTTGGTAATATTCGCCCACTCTTCATTGCAAAAACGCTCCAAATCTGTCAGATTGCGAGGGCATCTCCTGTGCACGGCCCTCTTCAGATCACCCCACAGATTTTCAATCGGATTCAGGTCTGGGCTCTGGCTGGGCCATTCCAAAACTTTAATCTTCTTCTGGTGAAGCCATTCTTTTGTTGATTTGGATGTATGCTTTGGGTCGTTGTTGTGCTGAAAGATGAAGTTCTTCTTCATCTTCAGCTTTCTAGCAGAAGCCTGAAGGTTTTGTGCCAATATTCACTGGTATTTGGAACTGTTCATAATTTCCTCCGCCTTGACTAAGGCCCCAGTTCCAGCTGAAGAAAAACAGCCCCAAAGCATGATGCTGCCACCACCATGCTTCACTGTGGGTATGGTGTTCTTTTGGTGATGTTCAGTGTTCTTTTTGTGCCAAACATACCTTTCAGAATTATGGCCAAAAAGTTCAACCTTGGTTTCATCAGACCATAACACATTTTCCCAAATGCTTTTGGGAGACTTCAAATGTGTTTTTGCAAAATTTAGCCGGGCTTGGATGTTTTTCTTTGTAAGAAAAGGCTTCCGTATTGCCACCCTACCCCATAGCCCAGACATACGAAGAATACAGGAGATTGTTGTCACATGTACTACACAGCCAGTACTTGCCAGAAATTCCTGCAGCTCCTTTAATGTTGCTGTAGGCCTCTTGGCAGCCTCCCTGACCAGTTTTCTTCTCGTCTTTTCATCAATTTTGGAGGGACGTCCAGTTCTTGGTAATGCCGCTGTTGCGCCATATTTTCTCCACTTGATGATGATGGTCTTCACTGTGTTCCATGGTATATCTAATGCCTTGGAAATTCTTTTGTACCCTTCTCCTGACTGATACCTTTCAATAATCAGATCCCTCTGATGCTGGGGAAGCTCCCTGTGGACCATGGCTTTTGCTGTAAGATGCGACTAAGAAAATGTCAGGAAAAGCCTACTAGAACAGCTGAACTTTATTTGGGGTTAATCAGAGGCACTTTAAATGATGGCAGGTGTGCACTGACAACTATTTAACGAGTTTGAATGTGATTGCTTAATTCTGAACACAGCCACATCCCCAGTTATAAGAGGGTGTGCACACTTATGCAACCACATTATTTTGTTTTTTTATTTTTACTCACCCCCCCCCCCCCCCCCCCCCCCAAAAAAAAAGATTTCAGTTTGTTTTTCAGATGAGTTGTACAGGTTATAGATCACATTAAAGATGGAAAAAGTTCTGAAATGATTTATCTTGGTCTCATTTTTTACATCACCAGAAACCTGGCATTTTAACAGGGGTGTGTAGACTTTTTCTATCCACTGTATATCACTACTGTTTCCCATTAGAATGCTGGATAGTGCATACCGATAGGTGACTACAGTAGCAATGACTACATGCCCACAAGAGACAAACTAAAAGTGACATGACCGACTTGTTACTTGCTAGTGTGAACATAGGGTTAATCGGGTTATAGGTTATATGGCTTGTACATTATATTAAAGCTTGGTGCACATAAGTCCTTCTCATGTTCATCTCTACTGTGCTCTCAGTGACACATGCATAAAAGTGCCTGTTGTCCCCACACTCCATCAGGGTAACTTACAGTCATTACCTGCCCAATCCCACTTCTCTTGGTTGTCAATGTCGTCTTGAAGAACAGCAATGTCATTAAGAGCGTTGTTCAGCTCTGGCAGCAGAATCTTCTCTAACACTGCCCTGGGAGACAGAATCAGGGGACTTAGTGTGGGTTTTGCATTTTACAGCTAACTGAAAAGACAACTGAATATGTGTAGTGGCCTCAGAAGTGTGGAAATCCTTCACATGTAAAATCTTTCACTATATAAAGCTTTAAAATCTACATGTTTTCCTGGACTGAAAATGTTTTCTCTTTTGCACATACATACAAGTTATTTCAAAGTCTGGTTACCAGATCACTCAAAGGCACCAACACACTGACTGTCTAAAAATAAAATGTTATTTAATTATTTAATATATTTTTTATTATTTATATTATTTAATTATTTAATATATATTTAATATATAACAAATAAAACATAAAAGTAATAAACATGACCATGAAAACTATCTCTAATTTTATACAGGCCTTTAATCATAGCCTACAGTCTAAAAGGCTATTCAGAAATCCTGCCCATCCATCATTCATTCCATGTTTAATAATATGTTTTATTTGATCAGAAAAGAGGCAACCAAATATTATCTCATTTGAAATGATCTTAACCTGATTTAATATTATCCTGAGCATATTACACTGTGGCTCATCTCAGGAGCCCCATTTTAGAGAGTTTGGAAGAGTTTAGTGCCTCTGGGGAGCAAGTTAAAGCTTGAGGAGTGTTTTCTTATGTGTAGGATTTGAAATTGGCCAGCATCTTCAGTAAGACAGGTAATTAAGATGTAAATCACTAGGGTGGAGTATAGGTAGAGACGGACAAGGGTCAATCTACATTTAGATTAGAAACAAGGGTAATACAAAGAGGGAAGACCTTTAGAAGTAACTTTGGGCAGTGTTGTCCAGTTTAGGGTTAAATGTGAAAAGATACTCTGTCCACCAAAAGTCAATGACTGGGTAAGGAGGGCATTTGGCAGATAAGCAGGAGGCCAAGAGGCCAAAAGTAACTCTGATTCAAGATTTGATTCAAGATTTTATTTGTCACATACACAGTTGTATACAGTATATAACTCGCAGTGAAATGAACGCCTGGCCTGCTCCTCTATAGACTGGGCAATTAAATACTAAATAAAAATCAGAAATGAATAAGAAATAAGAAAAAATAGTAAAAAAAATAAGAAATATATGTATGGGAATGTGCAAAAAGGGATATACAAAATATGCAATATGTTATGTGTACAAATATTTGAGTATGTTACATGTAGTAACAATACAAAGTGCAAAGAGCAGTATGCAGAGTTTCGGGGGAGTGTAGAGTGACTGGAGAGTCTTTATGGAGTCTTAAGGGATCTGTATGGTGGACATATCTGTATTGAGGAGTCTGATGGCCTGAGGGAAGAAGCTCCTCTTGAGACTCTCATTTTTAACCATCAGACCACGGAAACGCTTGCCTGACTGCAGCAGGCTGAACAGACAGTTACCGATTTTAGCAGCTCTTGTAATGCATTGCAAGGTGTAGATGTCATGCAGAGAGGGGAGAGCACACCCGGAGATGTGCTTACCTAAGTGCACCACTCTCTGCAGGGCTTTGCGGTTCTGGTTTGAACAGTTTTCATACCACGCTGAGATGCACTGAGTCAGTACACTTTCTATAGCCCCAGTATAGAATGTTTTCAAGATCGCTGGGGAGACCCTGAATTTCCTCAGCAGACTCAGATGGTACAACCGTTGTCTGGCTTTGTTCACCTGCACTTGGATGTGATGAGTCCAGGTCAGGTCTTCAGAGATGTGTACTCCAAGGTACCTGAAGCTGCTCATTCTCTCCAGAAGGGTCCCGCCAATCTCGGATGGGGTGTAGTTCTGCTGCTGCCTTTTCCTGAAGTCCACAACCAGCTCCTTGGTTTTACTGACTTTCTGAGAGACACAGCTAGCCTGTCACCAAGCTTCCAGTTTCTCCACCTCCTCAAGTTAGGTGGCCTCGTTGCTGTTGGAGATGTGGTCCATAACCACAGTTTCGTCAGCAAACTTGATGATAAAGGTGGAGCAGTGAGTGGACACACAGTCGTGTGTGTAGAAACAGTAGAGGGCTCAGGACACAGCCTTGTGGGGCTCCGGTGCTCAGGGTGATGGTGTTGGAAGTAAACTGGCCCACTCTCACTACCTGGGGTCTGCCTGTGAGGAAGTACAGGACCCAGTCACAGTCTGGTCTGTTGAGACAAAAAAAAAAGTGCTACAAATGGTGGAAATTCAACACTGCACATCCACTTTTCATAAGCAACAAGCCTAAGCATACTGCCAGAGCTACACTGCAGTGGTTCAAAATCAAGAACCTGCATGTGTTAGAATGGCCCAGTCAAAGCTCAGATCTCAATCCAATTGAGAATCTGGGCCAAGACGTAAAAATTGCTGTTCATGGTCTCCCTCCAATCTGACAGAGCTTGAGCGATGTTGCCAAGAACAGTGGGCAAAAATATCAGAATCCAGTTGTTAGATACATATCCCATATCTGACAGAAACATATCCCATAAGTAGCTATAATTATTGTTATAAGTAACTATAATTATTATAGCTTGCAGCTATAATTTCAGCCAAACATAGTTCTAACATAAATATGTATGTGACAAACAGAATTTTGGTTTTCAATTTAATTAACATTAGTCACAATTAAAAAAAGATTTTATACCTTCAAATTTTATACGTGTAAATCAAATTGGGAAAAATCCCAATTAAGGTACTGGTACTCATGCAGTATTATAAGGCAGTTGAATGCACTTGGAGGAGTGATGGAGAGGGAAACAAGCCCATACTTTCCATGTAAAAAGCAGTTTTTGTGACGCTTTCTTGGACTCCTTTCTACGGATAGCTGTGGTATCATCAAGATTCAGTCTCCAGTTTTCCTGAAGATAGGGCTAAACCTTGTACAATTCTGCATTCAGAGTCAAATTCCTGGCATAGTTTCTAAACAGTGAATGATGGGAGTTTTACATGGGCTATTAAAACAACTAGAATATCATGTTATTTCAGAGAGGGAACAGACACAATCCTTGCTAGGGCTTCACAGCTGACAGGGTACTGCCTAATTTGAGAGAGGTTCAGAGGGGCTCACCCTGGAGTAGAAGTGGCTATACAACCTAGTACTATAATTAGAAGCCCATAGGTGATGTCTGAGAGATCAAAGGAGGAAGGAGGAGCAGAGTGAGATGAAACCCGAGAAAGGAAAAGACCTTCTGAGAAAGGAAAATGGCTTTGCATGAACAGGATTTCATTCATCTTACTATGAACAATCACAAACTACTAGATTTCTTGTGTGATAAGGCGTTGGCGCTCAAAAGACAGCGGACTGTTTTGAATATTTGACAGAAAACATCGACAGATCTGTTGCATACAGTTGCTTCATTTGTGTCTACAGTGCACAGAAAAAGGATGTAATACCTGTGTCAGTCACTGGTATGATTTCCTTTATTTAACATGTCAACCATCTTTAACAAAGGTCACCCTGAGATTACTGTGGATAGCACCACATAGAAACCATAAAGATGGCTGTGGATGTTCTACCTTAGAACCTTTAGGACTGCAATTGCAGTTAGAAAAGTTTGCACTCAAGTCTCCAGCATTGAACTGTTAATAACTTCAGTTAGATACAATAGACTTAAAGTTAAACCTATGATGAATTCAGAAATGCCCATACTTATAGGTTGCTCATTAGCCCATAAGTTCCTGTTTACATAACTGCACTTTTTGACTATATAGTATACAGTTATAGACGATAAATTATTTACAATTGCACTATTCGGTGTCACCCAGATGAGGATAGGTTCTCTTTTGAGTCTGGCTTCTCTCAGGGTTCCTTCCTCATGTCTTCTCAAGGAGTTTTTCCTTGCCACCATCGCCTCTGCTTTGCTCATTAGGGATAAATTTAAAATTTATATCCAGAATTTATATTTTTTCACCATTCTCCTCATTGTAATGTGTGCAAATGTGTAAAATTAGTGTATACTTTTTTTGGGCGAATACAAGAATCAAAATCGGAGTCCATGGCAAAGGACAAAACATAAATTGTCTTCTCAAGGACATTCTACATTCTACAAAGTAGGTTCAAAACCACAGAACTAATGAAGCACTTATACAGTATGTGGGAAAACCGGGCTTGGACTTATAGTGACAATAATGCATGATATGACTTCACAACAGCAGAAACAGAAAGGCACATGGCAGAATAAACAAAAAACACACAGAGAATATGTGACATTTATTTACCATAAAACTGGTATTAGCACCTAAAAGAGGCTTACTATTTTTGGCATACTAAGGCTTAATTTCTTCTTCCCTCTAAAATCTTTGGCTCCAGGATGTGGTTTGTGCAGCTTGTATTAATACTTAATTTGTGTGAAATCCAATGAAGTCTTTCATGCTTATTAGAAGTCTTAAGAATATTATGTGAGACGGGATTTAGTAGTTTTGTAGCAAACATAGCATTGAAACAGGTTTCTCCAGATTTCACTCACAGAAAACATCCATTTAATACTTATCTCTATAAAACCTAAACTTACTTAAAGTAAATTAAGAAAATCCATAACTTTTGCATATTTTGGTTGTGCTTACGTTTGGGAAAAATCAAACTTGCCTTTACTATCCTTAGATTGTGTCACACTTTAGTCTTGTTAGGTCTGCATCAAGTTGCACAACTGTGCTACAAATGAGTAATTTTTTTAAGTATAAAAATAACTGACAAAATAATGAAACAGTCCCAGCAAATGACTTTTGCATGAAGGTTTCAATAGAGACCTTTATTGTCCATTTAAAACTGCTACAAGGTCCAGTGAACAGAAAGAAGAAATAAGATGGACACCATGGGCTGCCTGAATTACCAGTGAAAAAAAATCATAATGCATAAATGAAGGACTTTGTCACGTTTAGGAAACATTTCCCATGAATCCCTGCCCTGTGTCCATGGCAACACTGATGGCTGTGGTGCAGCTCCGACTCCTGAAGTAATTGGGTCAAAGCAATGCATACCTCCTCCAAATTAATACGACTACCGCTTCATATCTCCCAGCTGCCCTCTCTGACACGCACTGGGTCATGATTGATGCAGTTTGATTGTGAGATGCGGTTTTCTTGAAGAGTGCAATAGAGCATACTTGTATAAGAAGACTGCTATATACCCATCTGAGCATTTATGACATTAATCTAAAGCTCAATTTTGATGTTTCATTGATTTCTCAGTGGAAAACTGACATTGTTGTGTTTCCACTGTATAATCAAGATCTGTTTAGATCTTCTGAAAATCCCTCTGCAATATCCTATTTGCTTCTGCGTCATTCATCTTGGTTTGCAGCACCTGATGACAGATTTATTTGTTTATTTATTTATTTATTTTTAAATTTGGAAAGTTTTAATGTATGTTCACTCAGCACCCACTTTGAAAGGAATGCCTGTAAACCTGCACATTCATGCAATTATCCGATTATTGGATCTCGTGGGATTTTCACGCAGAACAGTCCACAGAGTTTACACAGAATGGTGCGAAAAACAAAAAGAACCTGGTGCGAAAATAAAAACCCTTGTTTAAGAGAGAGGTCAGTGCAGAATGTTCAGACTGGTTCAAGCTGACAGGAAGTCTACGGTAACTTAGCCACAGGCACACCTAAACTGGACTTCGGTTTTGGTGAGCCTGTGCCCACTGTAGCTTTAGATTCCTGTTTCTGGCTGACAGGAGTGGAACCCAATGTGGTCTTCTGCTGTTGTAGCCCATCCACCTGAAGGTTTGAAGCGTTGTGTATTCTGAGATGGTTTTCTGCTCACCATGGTTGTAAAGAGTGTTTATTTGAGTTACCATAGCCTTCCTGTCAGTTTGAAACAGTCTAACCATTCTCCTTGGACTTCTCTCACCAACATAGTGTCCCCACCAACAGTATTGCTATTCACTGGATGCTTTTTTTTTTTTTCACCATTGTGTGTAAACTCTAGAGACTGTTGTGCGTGAAAAAGTTCGAACCAGCCCATCCACCAACACTAACAACAAATTCATGGTACCTGAGATCACATTTTTTCCCCATTCTGATGTTTAATGCAAACATTAACTGAAGCTCTTGAACTATATCTGCAAGATTTTATCCATTGAGCTGCTGCCAAATGATTGGCTGATTGGATAATTTCATGAATTAGCAGGTGTACAGGTGTTCCTATTAAAGTGGCTGGTGAATGTATATAAGAAGTCATAGAGAACTGCATTTGAACTGCATGTATTGCTTTAACCTGTGTCGTGAAATCTTGTGCTCTTGAACTTCAACTCTTTGAGCAGAAACAGTATGCTAATACATTACATGATTTTCGCTGCATTAAATAGGCAGGCATGCGATACTTGATATGATTAATGTATTCAGGAACACCCCCAAGCTGATAACCCCTGTGTAATGTTTATTTTGACCTGTGTTTCTCAGCTGCTCTCACTGAACTAATGCAGTATTGGAGTAATTTAACACAATTTAACCGATTTCAGCCAGACTCCATCCTTACTTTGTGTAAAATAAAGAATCATTGCATCCAGAGGAGTTGAAGAAAGTTAGCTTCCTTGTTCGATAGCTTTTGGTTGTCCTGATTAATCAGCATGCCATGTTACTCAGACACTTTGTCTCATCTGAGGGCATGTTTTACATCCACAGGCACATTAGTTATACCCTCTGTCTGAAACGACCTCGATGTCAGGGTGTGTTTTAGCAGTTCCAAAAATCAGCATAACATGCCACTATAATTAATAAGAACATCATACCCCTGGTCCCATCCCCGGGGTGCCATTCTGATTTGGGTCACAGCCTTGATTTGCCTTGCAAGTTGAATACTTAAATGTGTTAACCTAAAGCTATTTTTGTGCCATCCTGATGAGTCAAGGGGGCTTTAATTAGCTAAAACGAAAGTGTAATTCAATCTAATGAGCCATGCTGTGGCATTCTGGCACCCCACTGCCTTACTCAGCTGGAGTGCTGATAGGTTAGCGGCTGTTTGAGCAGTACCCTGTTACATTTAATAGTGCGTCACTTTCAGCCACCATTTCACCTCAACATTACCATTAGTGAAACCAGCTCCAACATTTAAGTACGAAGGTAAATGTTAAGTACAAATGAAACTCCCTAATTAATAGCTCTCGGAAAGATTTGTGGTAAAAGGTAAGAACAAAAGACCTCGTGTTCACTGTTGCATAAGTGAACGCACTGAGAGATTTAAAGTGAAGCATTAAGTGCAAACGTTGCCCACTCACTAGCCCTAGTAATGGCTTGAATGGTCGCATTCGCAGTAGGTCTAAGATTCTGTTGGTCTGTCCTTAGACAGAATAATAATGTGCATTTAACATATTCAGAGCACTTCAAAAGGCAGATACATGGAGGGTGAGACTTGTGCTGTCTGAAAGCCTGTGATAAGGTGTCTTAAGCAGTGAGGACACTGTGATAGCATTAGATTGTTACACTTTAAGCTCCATCTCACCAAATGCCTAAAACCTAAGGGATTCATCCATTAGTGACATCTTTCAGCACTCACTGAGACCCGGCCAGTGCTGTATGAAATATTAAATAGTATCTACAAATTTATGCACATAACACATTAAAATTGCATTCATAAGAATGCAATAAATATGCTGTCCTCACTGAGAATCATAATCATGTCCGGGAAAACAGTGCATGAATGTTCTTCAGTGTCTCTGATGCAACACCCCTTTGTAATTCTTAGTAAAGATTAGCCAGCCAGCCATGAAATTCTTCCATTTTCTGGTTAGATAACAGTTATGTACACAGGCCACGGAAAGTGTGTGTCTGCTGGTTGTGTTAACCAAGAAGCCTTGAACATTTGCAGAGTATAATTTTTTTCACCACTCTGTCAGTGACAGTGAATCCAACACGTGTGTAGCGGCTTGGTAAAACCCTTCATATGGTCAGAGTTTGACATTTTTCACTATATATATATATATATATATATATATATATAGACTGAAAACTACAGGTCTTCCTGAATGTTGTCTTTTTTTTCACATCTATCTTAATCACAAGTAAAATTACAGAATTTTAAGGTCTGGTTACCTCCAAAAGTGTAAAAGAAGAAAATTGCATTTAAAGATCTCATTCCGAGACACCACACCTACCTCTACATGCATAGCCTAATTTACTTATGGAAAAACAACATTACTGCCAAATTTGAAAGTATTACAAATTTGTGTTATCACTTTAATTGTTAGTATCATCTATATCAGACTCTGTTTCATCAACTGGGGTAAAAGTCACTTGTGGCATTCAAAAACGAGCATCATCATCATCACCTCGACTGATCTCTGTTCACACTAACACCAGTGGTGAAATAATCACTAATTCATTCAGTCTCTTCCATTGGCTAAATTTGTTGTTATTGATTTCTTTTTATTGCATCATTTAAACATTTTAAAACTTTATCCACTGTCATTTGAACTATTCAAAAACTTGAGAGAAGTTTTTGTAAAGTTTTTGACAGGAAAAATTCAATTTTGTAATTTCTGGCTGTTTTCCAGAATTCAGCCACAGCAACAGCTGATGGGTTTTCCCAGGCTGCCACATGTATAACATCAACAGATACTTTTATATCCTTTTATATCCTTCCTTGCTTTGTTAGGCCTCTTATGTAAAGATATTTGTCCACATAAATTAACGGAGAATAAATACTCGACTCAAAGATTGTTAATAATTTAACAGCTAGTAACAAATTATTTTTTAATACTTTTTCCTAAAAAAGCCCCATGTAGAATAATTTGAGTGTCCTTAAATACTTTCTGTCATGAGACTCTTTATGGTGTCAGACAAAATCCCACAGGAACAGTGAAAAAGGCAGTTAATTTTGCCACAATATCTCAGCCATGAGTGCTGTGGATTCACACAGTGTGAACACAGTTTAAGTCTGATTAACAGAACTTCTTTCTATCCAAGGGGAAAGGGGAAATAAATGGAACTGAACCTCAATGCTTAATATTACCTTTCAAACAATTTCAAAACAAAGACAGTAATGAGTTACATATTTCACACTGCCAGTGTAATCTTCGTACTTCATTTTACTTTTTGAACTTAAAGTAAAGCATATGGCGTAGTGAATAAGAACTCTTTCCTTATTTGTAAGCTTTTAGGAACAGATTTTTACCCATCTGGTATATCAGAGCCACATAAATGATCCAAAAAAAGTGTAAATAGCATGCTGCTTTTTAAGGCAGGCAGAGACACATCCAGTGAAGATTTTATTATTGGTATCAAGCTCCACTTCTTTCTGCCTTCTCTACAGACTATGCTCTCTCCAGCTTGGACACTGGACAAAAATAGCTGTTTTTGCAAATCATTATTAACTGCCACATCAGATCATTTGGGAGAGAATCATGCAGTCTCTTTAAACATGTCTCTCTCCAACAAAGTAGAAATATGATACAGAAGTTAGGAAGCAGAGAAGATTAGAAAATGGTTTCTAATAAACATTCTCAGGACTATTCCTATGATACACTTCCAGAACACAAAAAAAATCTTCATAAGTATGATTAGGTGCCTGTACCTCATGTATTGTACTTCACATTCAGTGAAACAGCATCATGAGCCATATGACAAATCCCATCTTCTTCCCTTTAGTGTCTTTTAGATGTCAAGAGCAGCATACTGATGCACAGACTGTTGGTAATAAAAGAGGAAAGATGTCATAGGCAGGGAAATGATCTTATAGCGCAGTGCCAGCATTCTGATCATTCCAGTTATCCAATCTTACTTGCACAAGAGGGTTCAAGTAAACATGTGACATCATGTGAATAATGTGAAAATAAAAAAAAAACATTTTTTTACTTACCATTTTTAAACAATAAGTGGATCATGTAAAAAAAAAAATCACATGTGAACTTAAATGAATCATGTTGAAAAATGGATCCTGTGAGAAAAGCACATCTGAAAAACGATTCAAGACAAAAATTCACTTGTGAAAAATGAATCATGACAAAAATTCACATTTGAAAAATGAATCATGTGAAAAATGAATCATGTGAGAAAAGCACGTGAAAAATGAATCTGTGAGAAAAGCACATGTGAAAAATGAATCATGACAAAAATTCACTTGTGAAAAATGAATCATGACAAAAATTCACATGTGAAAAATGAATCATGTGAAAAAAGCACATGTGAAAAATGAATCGTGAGAAAAGCACGTGAAAAATGAATCTGTGAGAAAAGCACATGTGAAAAATGAATCATGTGAGAAAAGCATGTGAAAAATGAATCATGTGAGAAAAGCACGTGAAAAATGAATCATGACAAAAATTCACATGTGAAAAATGAATCATGTGAAAAAAGCACATGTGAAAAATGAATCGTGAGAAAAGCACGTGAAAAATGAATCTGTGAGAAAAGCACATGTGAAAAATGAATCATGTGAGAAAAGCACGTGAAAAATGAATCATGACAAAAATTCACTTGTGAAAAATGAATCATGACAAAAATTCACATGAAAAATGAATCATGTGAGAAAAGCGCATGTGAATATAAATGAATCATGTGAAAAAATTGCATGTGAAAATAAATGAATTGTGAAAATTTGACACCAATGATGTCAATGGGGATGTCTCGACCAACCACAAGTATAGTCCTTTTCAGACATGTGACCTTCCTGTGACCTTGACTCTGTTTGGATCAATTCCAAAATTGAATCAGTACATCTGCTGGTTACAAAGAGATTTACATATAAATCCTACAAATCTTCAACCACTCGTTCTTGAGATATCTTGCTAACAATAATTTTGGATGGACGGACAGACAGACAAGCCGAAAACATGATGTCTCCACCCTCTAGTGGTGGAGGCATAAAAATCACATGTGAAAATAAATTAATCTTGAGCAAAATTGTGAAAAATGTGAAAAATGATT
>CM040976.1:27408138-27440185 GCA_022985145.1 Pangasius djambal | reverse complement strand
AGTATATTGGTAGGAGAATGTTGGACATGGAGCTGCCAGGCAGGAGGCGAAGAGGAAGGCCAAAGAGGAGGTATATGGAGGTAATAAATGAGGATATGAAGCTAGTGGGTGCAAGTGTTGAGGATGCAGAAGATAGGGATAGGTGGAGAGTGATGATTCGCTGTGGCGACCCCTGAAGGGAAAAGCTGAAAGAAGAAGAAGATTTTATATTAGTGTATCTACCACTGAATATTTACTTGCCGTTGTGTTTTAAAACCCAAAGTCCATTACTGTTGGTGTTATATAGTATCTAAACCCAGCCTTAGTTTAGGATTTGCCCTAACCCTACCCTCCTTTATGGCACTCATGTGAATGTAAGTGTAACAGCCTACAGCATCTCATTTATTTCTGTTGTTCTAAACCATGTTTCCCTCTTCAGGCCTGAGGTGCTTGTTTACTCTAACAGTAGCATAATGCGTCTTGAAAGAGAGCCATTGATCACAGTGCACTATGAAGTGTCACCACATACTGTACCTACAATGCAGCAACGCAAGCCATATTCTACAGCTCTCATTAATCCTGTCCTTACTGTGCTTACAGTCTCTTGTACAATATAGAACAACAGGTCTATAGCATTTTGAAGTACAGTAACATATACAGTTTAAAAGCCTAATAAGCTGCTCATTTCTGGCTTTCACATTGCCTGGCTTCCACTTCTTAAAGAAACTTGGTTTAGTGATGTAGAGCATTGAAAGAAATATGTGTCTTATTTATCATGACACTGGCTAAATAAGGGATCTTAAACGGGACAGCAAATTTGACATGATTGGTGAGATTGCTGTTAAGTATAAAAGAGTTTTTATTAGCAGTGACCGATACAGATAATCGTGTTAACATGATTTTCAATATTTATGTGCATTACTCAGTGTGATAATGGTTAGCAAGGACAGAATGTGAGATTGATGTTATGAATCAAAGTGTGCTCCAAACACATCAGATTTTACAAGAAAAGTCTCAGTGCTTTTATTTTCTCCTGATAAGCCTTCACCAAATATTAAAGAGACACTGTATTTTTAAAACATTTTGTAAACCTTTATTTCTTCTTTGCTGCTACTGCTGTCTTGCATGTTATTGTCTTGCTTGTGCCACGTTGGAGGCTTGGTCCACCACCTTAAGGGGTCTTAACAGAAAATGTGTTGTGTGAGTTGACTATATCAAGCATTTTCTAAGGCTCTCCTTTCACACAAGCCTGATCTTACTGTGCTTGGAATCTTTTAAGAATTATATCATGCAAAATTAAGGACTGGGACCAGACTGTTTTAGAGTGCAATGACAAGCAAAAAACCTTGAGAAAGACCTTGCTTATTTCTCACTCCCATGGTGCGTGGCCTCTCCTCTCCTCTGAAGATATGTACAATATTGACTTTGAAATGCTTTCGCAGTGTAATTACAGTGGAATATAAAGGAGGATTATTAAACATTTCTTTTTTCTGCATTTAATGGAAACGTTTATAAATTTTAAAAAAGCATATTGTGTCAGTAGCGTGTATGATGTTTTGTATGTCATATTGTAATTATGGAAGGAATCAGAGGGTTAAGACTTTGTATAAAACTTCAGATGCAACTAATGTAACAATAGGTGCTTTCTTTTTCTAGCAAAAAGCATCTCAAGGTGAAACTCCATCAACCAATTCCAGATCACAGTTGTAGAGCTAAATACTTGTTAATATACAGAAACCTTGGTCGAAGTAGAAGAGATATTCATAGACAAGGTGATGCCTTTTACCTAAATATACTTAAAAGAGGGAAAGAATAAGTTATTATGTAATATACTTGAATATAGGACAGTGCCTCCTCAGGACTTTTACAAATAGTTGAATACGCAAATATTTTCACGATCACAACACTCTGCAGCTCTCTCTTGGTAGCTGTGCAACTTAGGTCAGCACAGTGTATTTCAAGACAAGTCTCCTGACAGCTATAATCGCAGGGCAATTTCATCCTCCACTCAGTCTAAAGTAAAACATCATCTCTCTGGCTCTACCGCTCACAGCTGAATTGATGGAAAGAAACATGCAGGACCAACACCACCTACCCAGTGTGAAAGAAAAGTACTTCATCTAGCCAAGAACCCTAGGGAATATGTCATGATTCTCATCTCCTCCACCATTACCTTGCTTCACAAAAAAAAGTGCACCCACCCTTTGGATGAACTGAGATGCATAGCATCCAGTGGTGGAAATGTTCTCCTATAGAGTGGAATTTGAATCCCCCATAGTGGAAAAACAAAATCTAAAAAAAAAAAAAAAAACTCCTTATGATGTTTATAGTTTCTTCTGTACAGCAGGGAGAAAAGAAAACAGAAAGAAAAGGGATACTTCTGCTTAAGGCTTATGTCTCGGAGATTTTTCTTCTGAAACAAAAGACCCCAGTAATTTCACATATGTCTTCACTTCAGTAAAGATCTCAACAAAGACATATATTGGGCTCAGATCTGCAAGGTTAAGATCTGCAAGGTTAATGCTGCGCCAATTTCATTTAAGTTTACTACAGGCATTTTAATTATTCTACAGTAATTATTTTTGATATACATCCACCAGCCACTTTATATAACCAGGAACACTTGTTCGCCTGCTCATTCATGCAGTTATCAGCCATTAGCCATTATCATCATGTGGCAGGGGCACAATGCAGAAAATCCTAGAGATACAAGTCAAGAGCTTCAGTTAATATCTACGTCAAACACCAAAGTGGAGAAAATATGTGATCTCATTGATTTTGACCGTGGCATGGTTGTCGGTGGAAGACAGACTGGTTTGAGAAACAGTCTCTAGACTTTACATAGAATGGTGCAAAAACATCCAGTGAGCAGTAATTCTGTGGACGATGGATGTGGTTGACGCACCTTGTTGATGAGAGAGGTCAGAGGAGAATGGCCAGACTGGTGTGAGCTGACATGAAGGCTACGGTAACTTGAAAAACCACTCTTTACAACCGTGGTGAGCAGGACAGCACTTCAGAGCACACAACACATTGAAACCTGAGGCAGAGGCATATGGGCTACAACAACAGAAGACCAAGTTCCACTTCTGTCAGCCAAGAACAGGAATCTGAGGCTACAGTTAGCTCAGGCTCACGGAAACTGCCCAGTTTACTTACCACAGCCTTCTTGTCAGCTTTAACCAGTCTGGCCATTCTCCTCTGACCTCTCTTTTCAACTATGCATTTCCTCCCAAAGAACAGCTGCTCCCCAGATCTTTTTAGTTTTTTGCACCATTCTGTATAAACTCCAGAGGCAGTTATGTTTGGAAATCCCAGGTGATCAGTAGATTCTGAAATATTCAAACCAGCCCATCTGTCACCAACATCTATGCCAATAATTTCTATTAGTAGAAATGGCAGATTTCTATTAAGGAAAACCTTTTTTATATACAAGCTGACTTTTAAAAGTATTAGTATTGAGAGGCTTGAGTGTTACTTGAGCTTGGATTGAAAAGAAAATCAGTGGCATCACATTTCCCTAGTATTGACGCTACTGCTGTCAATACTAGGGATCGGTGCCATTGATTTTCTATTTGATTAAATTTCTATGGAGATACACAGGAAGATGCCCTTTTGACAGTTTGAATACAGTTTGAATATACAGTGTCTAGGCAATATATAGTTATTCTATATGCTGATTTAATGTCATGAGCAGTAGTTTTGAAAGCCAAGGAAGTTATCCTGGTGAATCAAAATGGTTCTAATGCATATAACAATTTCCTCATTAAACAGTGACTGAAGGACAAAGGCTTGTTTAATTGCAATTCACTGATATTACAAATTGTTGTTGGTGTTTCTGCAAAGCTACAAAATTCGATTGATTTGGCAGTGAAGAACAGGGATAGCACAAAAAATGTCTCAATTTAGGCATCAAACACACTATCATACTTCAGACAGAGTTTTCACTCTTTGGCATGAAAGACGAACAGCATGCCTGCAGCTAAATTGGGCCGCATGGTGATTGTTGATTTCTGAGTTAATGTATTCATATATTTTTTCCCCCACACCCCTCCTTTTTTATTATTTTTTTCCCTCATTGCAAGCATCAACAATGGCATTCACCATCTCATTAAAGACCTGGGCGCCTGAGGCGGGCCGATAAACAGAAACCATTTGCATAAATATGAAACACCTCTATTTCAGAGAGGCGCAGGGCTAATAAACTTCATGCACCTAGCTTAGGCATAAAAGCAGATTGACTGGCGTTTGATCCTGCTGGAGACAGATGGACTGCTTCCACCAGGCAGTCTGATGTGTTAAAGCTATTTGTTGAGAAGGAACACTTGTTGATTTGTCATGATTAGCTTTTTTCCCCCCTTGCTGTTCAGTTAATTGGGAGGCTCTTTACAGCTGCAAACGTATAAGCAATCGTAACTTTATAAATTGGTTTTGTTCAGAGCATTTTACTAAGTCAGAGGTCTTACTGTTTCTGGTAGTTTCAACAGTAAATTTCTGGACACAAATGAAGTCTAATACTTAATTGTAGCATGTCTTTACTATGAGCTTGTCTTTTGGATGAAATGCTTTGTACAATATCTGACCTTGTAAATCGGGATTCATTAGAGAACAGAGGAAAAGAGAAGGATGAAACACAAAATTGCCTCCTAATATGATTTTTTTTTTTTAACAAACACTTACTATGTAAAGCACTGTCATTCTGAGTTGTGGCAACTATTTCTTTTATTTCTGTATTTATTTTTCTCAGATCCAATTAGCCAGTTTCCATTTCTCACACTCAATTAGAACATTTTATATTCACTCTGTCCTCTGAAAGTATATTTTTGACTGTGTTAATGTAGCGCAACCTCTATATTAGATATGCCACCAGCAGCATGGGTCAAAGAAGCTAAGCAAAAGCCAAACTGCAAACAATCCTTTGCTAATAGCAGTGTTCTCCTGGTTTCATATTGCTTTCACCTTTTTATTTAGATCATGAGAAAAAATATTTTCTAACCCAAAGCATTTCTGTCTGACTGAATATGTGTGTGTGTGCGTGTGCGTGTGTGTTTCACTCACACAAATGATTGGTATCCTTACAGAAGGAGACAGGACTATGTGCTCTGTTTTCGTCACCTACTTTCCCCTCACTCTGCAGCTCGTCGTACTCTCCATCTTGCCCTCATCTTTGCGTGTCAAATGATGAAAGAGTTTTCAGAACAGCTCTCTGTAGTAAGGGTTATGATCCAAAAGCATCATGAATATCACTGCAGGGCACAAAACAGTGAAAACTGTTTTAAAATGCATACTGACTTGATGAACTGAGTTAGATAACAAAACCGTCAGTGTCACAATCCTGCAGTCTGCATAAAACAGCCCATACCACTAAACTAAAGCAATACCACTTTCTTGACAGGAGCTATATGTACTATTCGAAGATCATTCAAACACAGCGAGGCATCCTGTTATCGAAAAATAATCAACAATTTTTTTTTATTATTTATGAACGAACTACACATCATACATTTTATTTGTTTACAGTTACACTTAATGCTGTGGAAGGTCTGTATAAAAAAAGGTTGTTCCTGTTATCACTTATATTATGGCAACTATAAAGCGTTGTCCCTCACCAGCCTCTCTTTTTTCTCTCTTTAAGTTAATAGGTCAAAAAATGCAGCTTGACATGTTAATGAGAATCTGGAAATCCATCTTGATGGCTTTCTTGTTGTGAAAAACCTTACAGTTACAGCTTTACTTCAGACTGCTACAAATCAATGACCCCGAAGACTCCTTCCAAAAATGCTAAGCAAACATCTCCTCACAGAAAAAGTCACCATATCAACCATTACACGTGCTATTTTTAACATAAAGTCCTTCAGAACAAGCACATTAATATAGACATATGATTTGCCTTGTAGCAAACTGTCAGAGCTGCTGTTATAGAAAATTAATCAACACTTTCTGACTAATTACAAGCAAGAATTCAACAATGCTGTGGTATACTGCAAATGACCATTTTTGAGTCTTAGACATTTTTTTCTGCTTATATAGGTGAAATAAAACTGGTATAGTTGGTATTTGAAAGTTTAATTTGTATATATTTCAGTTAAAAATGGCTTTACAAAAAGGCAAAACTCCAAATGACTCACCTATTTCCTAGACACAAAATAGGGGATGCGCAGGCTTCCACGCTCTAGTACCAGTGTGGTCTGATCACAGCCTATGTAGTGCCTATGTGTTATACAAGAAAGAGCCATTTGGAAGTCAACCACAAATGAGTTTAATATATATATATATTATACTATATATAATAATCCTATGTAGCTCCCCTACTCCTTATATACTGTAGGTGCAATACATGCGACATGGAATAATGTCTTTTGTTACCAAGCTTTACAACAATGGTGAGATGCTTTTCTGCTCACCGCAGTTGTAAAAAGCGGTTATTTGAGTTACTGTAGAATTCCTGTCAGCTCGAACTAGTTTGGCCATTCACCTCTGCCCTTTCTTATCAATTTTTCACACCAATCAGTGTAAACTCTAGTGACTGAAAATCCCAGGAGATTAGCAGTTTCTGAAATAGTCAAACCAGTCCGTCTGGCAACAAATAACCATGCCACCACTGAAATGACATTTTTTTCCCTCCATTCTGATATTTAATGTGAACAGTAACAGAAGCTCTTGACCAATATCTGTATGACTTTATACACTGCACTGCTGCCTGATTGGATACCTGCATGAATGAGCAGGTGTACAGATGTTCCTCATAAAGAGGTTCGTGAGTGTTTATTGCCACACACTTCATAGTGCCGCCCCATGTAGTGTAGAGCCACCCACATGTAGCACCTATGTAGTATTCAATAGGGAGCCATTTTGGAACCATAATAGTTGTTGTATGAGAGTAGCTGCAGTTCAACATGGTGTCTGAGACCTCAAAGTTCTTGGTCGAAAGCAGCCCAATTAGCCTGTCCCTCCAGAGCCATGAGGGAAACGGCATTGGGGGACTCGGTGGAGGTGGAGAAGTCACGCAGCACTTAGTTTCATATCAAATCTTTCTCAAGCTTGGTGTGTGTGTATGTGTGTGTGTGTATGTCTGGCAGTGTCATTACCTGAGGGGAGTTTAATAATTCATGAGAATGTCGGTGAAACTCAAAGATTCCCTCGGCATGGCAGGCCTTTTGTTGCATGCTAACGCGTTCTAGTTCACCATGGTACGCGACGCTACACACCCTGCAGTAAAGGCAGAAGACAGACTGCGCTTCTTGAGTTCTTGGATGTCTTTATAAATATTAAAAGTGTCTTTGGTCTGTCAGGAGTGTGACTGAGAACACGCTCAAACCTTTTGAGCAGCCTGGTGGCCAAAAGGTGAAAGAGCATAGAAAAATGTATAGGCAAAGTTTTTCAGTTTTATAAAAGAGAAGCTAAAGGATCAAAATTTTGTCACAAAAGTGGTTGGAAAGTGGTCTAAATTCCTGCATTGTACTGAAGAACAGAGCCACTCATGCCTCAAGTGCTCGTTTTGTTTCCCAAGGGGGGTTTTGTCTAATGATAAAACTGAGTCACCTAAAGGCACTTAGAACCTGCTGTGATTTTCTTGTAACTCAACGTGTTATTTTCAGACAGTGACGAAATAACATGACTTGACATCTCTCTCTCTCTCTCTCACAAACACACACACACGCACACACCTAGCAATAAGATCAATCCAAAGGTCCTATAAATAAAAGAATATAATAAATGAATGGTTGAATAAATGAATAAATAAATACACTGTGCTCAGCTCACATATTATTATTATTATTATTATTATTATTATTATTATTAGTAAAAACTAATTGACCACAGTATACACTGTCATAGTATAACAGCAGGATTTAATATCAACATGAGACAATATTCAAAGAACTTGGATCTATAAAGATATCAGCATGAAATAATTGAGTTTTTCATAGTGTCTTTTTCTCATAGTGTTCTTTTAGTACAAAAAGTATGCATTATATTATTTTCCTATCAGAGCGAATGATGCTTCAGTAGGCTGGATTGTAGTTAATTCAACTGACATCCTTTTAAATAAAAAAAGAATAAAATATGAATTAATTCAAATTCCTTTTTTAAAACTATTTTGCTTTTAGTCCTTCTACATGTATCAGCAGGCATAAATGTGCTTACGATGAGTGTATTCAACTGACAGTAAACACGTTGAGCTGCTGAATCTTGTCATGATATGCGTGCGTGTTTGTGTGTGTGTTTGCGTGTGTGTGTTTATACAGACTAAGCTGGAGGGTCACACTCCTCCATAATCACTCGTTCACCCGTCTGTCTGATCAATAGACTGTCAGTCTCTGCCTGAGAGGGAGATTGATCATCAGCAGTCGCCCCTTGCTCGTTACACTTCTCTCAGTCTTCATTACGTACACCATTAGTCTCTCTCTGAGCCTCTCTCTCTCTCTCCCTCACGCACACACACACACACACACACACACACACACACACACACACACACACACACACACAGGTACACACACATACATACAGCATAACTCACAGTAATTATAGAATTGTCTTTGTGTTAATAGACACAGGCAGGCAGGCAAACACACACATGCACACACACATTCAAGTACACTATACATATACGCTGCAGTTATATGCACAAATGCAGCATATCAAATTGCCTTGAGGGTACACACACATATATATGAGCAGGTTCAAGTGCATGCATACATATATTTAGGAATTTATGCACGCATATGACAAACACGCATGCACCTTCTTACCAACACTCAGAGAGCACGGCCACAATGATAGAGATGGAGAGAGGGAGGGGGAGGTGTATGTGTGAAAAATGATTGAGAAATCTCTTTAAGTGGATGTAATAACCTGTCACTGCTTGGGAAATACAAACCTCAATGGATGTGGATGAGGTCTTCGCCACTGAGGGAGAAATAATCACAGCCTTCTCTCATCATGTGATATTAAATGTCTTTCCTTTTCTCTACTTTCTTGCTTTCTTCTCTGCACCTTTCTCTCCTCCCTCCTCTTCCCTGTATCAGGTCCTTGTGAGGAGTTCTTCACTTTGCACTGGTCTGCTAAGCTTAGAGTGCGTGGCGTGCGTAGTCTATCTTTCTCAACTCTGTGTGTGTTTCTTTCTCTCTTTTTCACTCTCTCTCTCTCTCTCAGTGAAAATGTGTGTAAGAGGACTTTGGGCAGCAGCTACGTCAGAGGCAGAGAGTCAAAGCGAGAGAGAGAGAGGGAGAGAGAGAGAGATGTGGAGCTGAGTTGACAAGCAAAGCAGCGACTCACTCGCACTCTGGAGCTTACAGCACTGAGCCTCTCCTCTTTCCTTTCTCCTCGTTCTCACTGTGCCGCTTTTCTTCACCACTGGAGGACTTTTGCACTTCTGCTTTACTGGAGTTTGAGGAACCACAGCTTCAGTTAGAGTTCTGAAAGGAAACAGAAGACCAGAGCAAACACAAAGGATGGAGGAAAAGAAAGCACAGAAAAGGAGAAAGTGTTAAAAGAAAGGATTTGTGTAAGGAAGCGGGGGCAGAGAGCTGGAAAAAATAGACAAGAAAAACTGTGCAAGCACTAAAAAGTAGTAGGCAGTGGACTGTAGCAAGTGGAATACTTTAAGTGCAAGACTGACAAGCGAGACTAAGGAACACTGAAAGTGTAGCAGCCCTGGCGGCCCACATGCCCATCGAGTTTGTGTGCAAAATCAAGTTCGCTGAGGGAGATGAGGCCAAAGCGGCCCCATCCAAAGGAGATGGTGGCAGCCCGATGGACAAAGGAGCAGGCATGTCTGACCTGGCTGCTTTCGCCAGCTCCTCGTCCCTGCATGGCCTGGCCCAGGTATTGGGGTCATCAGGATCAGGCCGGGCAAGCATGAGGCGGACAGTTTGGGCACTGGCCCTGCTGGCATCACTGGTGCTCTTCCTGTACCAAGCCTCCCGGAGCACAGGTACCTACCTGGAGCACCCACATGTGGCTGCACTGAGCGAGGAAAGCCGGCGTGAGCTCACCTTCCCTGCCATCACGCTGTGCAACGTCAACCGCTTCCGCTTCTCTGCACTCACTGATGCTGACATCTACCACCTGGCCAATCTGACCGGGCTGCCGCCGAAAAGCCGCGGCGGACACCGACCAGGCGAGCTGCAGTACCCGCCTCCTGACATGCTGGACATCTTCCAGCGCACGGGCCACCAGATTGATGACATGCTGAAGAGCTGCAACTTTAGTGGACAAAACTGCTCCGTGCATGACTTCAGCGTGGTGAGTATGGCGCCCTCCGATTGGCTGTGGCGAGTGGTTGTGGTACTTACTCATTGAATGTGATGTTCTTGTTGGGTGGTGATTTTTGGTAGTGAATTCTGAGATCTTCTGGCTGAGTGACAGTGTTGACATCCAAACCTTCTTGATTAAGTCATTTGAATGTTACAACACCCTCTGTCGAATGAACTTGATCCAAACATACAGTATAATTTCTTGCGTCATATTCTATGCCTATGCTTTTTTCGGATGCGTTGTCAATAGAAGTGCACCCGTTTCAAAGATATGGTGTTTTACATCATATTTTTACTCACAGATATTTAAAAAACAAACAAAAAAGCAACAAAAACCTGTTGCTGTTGCATAATGTTTGATTGGTCAAAAGATCTTGTTGGAAAGCTGTGGGGCTGTTGTGGTTTATAATCTGAACATAATTACAAAAGATATGTCTTTTACAGCTGAACTGTGAAGCTACAAGTTGATTTGGAATTGTGATTTGTTTTTTTTAGTTTAGCCAAGGATCTCGGTGACAAGATACAATTTAATGTATTTGTAAGACGCTGGGGATATCACAGGCTTTTAAGGGTTAAGAGTATTTGTGTTTGTATTATTGTCTGTAATTATGTCCTGAGTTTGACATTATTTGTGCCTAAAACCTATTCTAGCCTCTTTTTCTGTTTGGTATTGTAATCTTGCTCTTGGTATGAAACTTGTTCATAAATATAGAAATAGATTCACAGAAATATAGAAGCTGTATTACAGTCCCAGTGCTCCTACTGTCTACTCTCCTCTACTGAACTCTTCACCGCCTGTCTCTGTCTCTGTCTCTTCCTCTTTCTGTTGCATTACGGTTTGTCTCTCCTGACGGAGAATGTTATTTTGGCCACAGAACAGATGAAATATGCAGGAGATGGACAGGAGACATGATTCTTGCATTAACCAAATCAGCTTAGAGGAGGAATGCACCTCAGACTGCTTCTCTGCACAGCCTTTGGAACAGGAGCGTGTGGTACTGTTGCTGCAAATGAAGTCTTAATTTGTTAAGCTGTCCTGAGAAAACCTTCACTTAAAAAAGATACATTGGTTTCAACCATTAGTATCCCCTAAGGCTTGTGGATAAAGTGAGAGTTTTATTAGTGGGTGTTTGTTTCAGAATACATCCAGTTGTCACTGTTTTTTTTCTTTTTCTTTTTTTTTTTTTTGGTTGGAGGCTCTGCTTTATTGAAGATTTGTTTGAGGTCAGTTTGCCTCCAGTTTAAGTTTTAAATCTTTATTTCTTTTCTCATATCGCACTCCTTGTTAAATTCATTCATTCGTGCATCTTCAGTAACTGCGGGAATACACCCCGGATGGCATGCCTGTTCTTCGCACACTTCTTGTTAAATCTTATTAAATAAATGAGTGTTAATAAGGGGAGTGATGTCACTGTCCACTTCCATTAAAATGTTTCAATCCCACGAATGCCATCTTAATGAAGTGGAACATAAAAGATTGTTGCACTTGCAATATTTATAGCACAACTCAAAGTTTAACAAAGCATAATGCTGGAATCTTGAAATTATTACGACTTTGTGTGTTTGTCTGCTTCTGTCCTTTCAGAAAAACAACACGGTTTACTGTATATGCCTTTGGCTGCATGTGTGTGTTGTAGTCCTGCCTGGCATCTGTTATTCTTCCATCCTCTCTCAGGATTATGGCGATATGAGTTTTTGTTATTCATTGCTTGTTTGGATGTGATGTTCAATTCAGCTGCACTCCATGAAACCATGTGTGTGACATATTGTCTCTGTATTGTCTGGTTATTCGTAAATCCTCCAGAAGACATCTGTCAGGATTAGATTTGTCTGAACATGATCGGAATGTGAAGACCTTCAAATAGTCTGACGACGCCTCTTCTTTCCAGGATGCTCTTAGAGATGTGAATTTTTGTGGCGATTTTTCCCCGATATTTCCGTTAGCCTTGTGATTTTGATTAAACAATCTAATTACAGTTGCAGAGATAATAGCTTGTATTGTGGCACTTTGGGAGTAACATGAGCTAAAATGCTTTGCTCAAGGATATAACAGAGTGAGAGTGAGATTAGGGACACACTCATCTCACATTAGGGGTTTTTTTTTTTTGTTTCATGTTTTAATGAATATTATAACAAAGCCTGATCCAAGGCTGGATCTCAAACCACTTACATCTGTTGCTCTGATGTGTGGATATAAACAGAGAGATTTGTTGCAGTCTAGTTAATCTCTCTCTATTACTGATCTCTTCCCCCCCACACACTTGGTGGCCACTCTAGAGTAAGTAAATAGCACACTGGCTCATTTGCACAACTTAATATCATTTAATAAAGGGTAAATGTCAGTAACGCCAGGACGATTTGCCTGTGAGTGGGCTCCCATATGTTTTTTTTCTAAATAGGAAATCCCATCCAGTAACCTGAGAATGTCACGCAGACATCAGAGGAGTCAAGTGATATGATATTGTAATCGATATTGGACTATAAAATCAGTTGAGCTTTGCCACACACACACACTATGCTTGTGTCCACATTTATCAGTGTGTGTATCAATGTGCACAAGGTGTATATGTGTGTGTTTTTGTGTGTTTTTGTCTTCTTGTGTGTTTGTGGCAATCTCTTCTGCAAATAATGAGTCCACACAACAAGCTGGGAGACAAACAAAAGCAACAAGCTAACCCCCTGAAGGTCACCAGAAGCTCGAAACATGGATCAGCTCTCACACCAGCCACTGTCTTTTGGCGTCGTAACGATTTTGCGTGTTTGATTTTCCACAGCAGAGCTGCATAAATTAGTGAAAGTCATGTAAAACATTAATCAAAGCTCTCCCAAGCTGTGGCTGTAATGGATGGCTCTGTCCTGGTACGCATCTCATCTAGATTTAACTAATCACCTATCACATGCTCAGACAAGCACACATCACGTCATGTTATAGATCTAACATGGCACACGTATTCACCTGAGAGCCACATGCTGCGTTCACTCTAGAGCAGGTTTGTGACTAGTTTCTCTCAGAAAGATCCTCAGACTATCACGTCTACACATCTATGATACACTAAACAAATGAGGAAATGAGGAAATGGAGCTGTGTGAAATATTTACCATAAAGCTAACATCATAATTTTCAGTAAGCCATCTGATTTGAGCTTCATATTTTCAAAAAGGATGACATTAAATGGCACTGCAACAGAAATGCAGTTGGACAAATCAGAAGCCTGGGCACCTAGGACAAGCAGAATTCTTGTCTGGGCTATTAATTTTTTATTCGTAGTTGCTGAGTAGGTTTAACAACCAGAGGAAGAAAATAAGCACTACGTCCTATCAGCATTTGCAAAGTTTTAATAGTGTATACATATTTACATGTAATGCACTTCATGGTGGTGCAGCGCACCTCAATGCTATAACTATAGTGTGTGCTTATTGCTTGCTGGACTACACACATCAGATGATGGTAGAACAATTTTTACTAGGTGGATTAATTACCATGCATAGATAACAGATGAGGAACACACATGTATGTGGAAACATTGCCAAAACCGAGCATAAAATCTGTCCTATAACTTTTCTGCTAGCACACTATGCACGATATGTCACCTTGGCTGAAAATAAAGATGCTATCCAGACAAAAATAATATTTTTTACTTGCAATGCATGGAGAGAAAACCTTAGTTTATCCTTCTCTCCCAGGAAATTCATATTCATTCATTTCCCTTAGACTGTATTAATGCATTTAACTAGCTAAATGGCCACCTTTATCTGCTGGTGATATTAGATGTGAAGGATAAAATGTAATAATAGTTATATGTGATATCAATAGCTCAGAAATGAAACTATTAGGGTTGAACGATGCGTCATATCCAGAGGTATCATGGATGGTATAATAAGAATGATGGGAAAACACGGGATTGGCAGCATACTGGAGATTACACTTGCCTGGTAGGGTAGCTTCTGGAGTTATCATTTGTTCACTGGTGAGCAGGGTTTGTTACTTCCACTCCAGGTGATGTCCTGCCCTGGACAGTTTTCGATTTTCCCTACTGCGACACACCTGGGGAGGGAAAATGTCAAGTACCCTTCACCGGTGGAGTCAGACCTGACCCTGCACCTCCTATCTGGGTGGAATCCCACTAAAAGTCTAGGGTTTCGAGTGTGTTCAGGGTGGATAACAGTTGTTAAGTGTGTTGTACCATGTTGTTAGCGTTCAGGGTTAGGTTTGTAGGAGGAGTTGGATCAGGTCCAGCTCCACCCCCTGGACTTTTGGTTTTGTAGTGAGGACTGTCTCGAAAACTTGTGCAACTATGTGAGGCTTAGAGAAATGTTTTAGAGAAATGGCTAGAATATTTTTGAATGGTGTTGTTAACAGGAAAGTTCTTATTCTGTAGCAGGTTATAAAAAGTTTAAAGACTATTTTCTATTTTCACCTGTTTGATTATTAAAAGTTAGCTATGTTCTTTTAAAAATCTTGTATATTTTTTTTTTACTCCATAATCAGCACTATAGCATACATGTAATAGTACATCATAATTCAGATTTCCTTATTGCTGAATATTTAAGTCACACCCCCTCAGAGGAAATATTTTTTTTCTATTCAGAATTTCTATTTTCAGAAACAGATGCTCTTTACTGACATTTAGGTCTAATTGGATGCTTATACTCTGATTAACTGACGTGTTTACCTAGATTAGCGTGTGCTTGATACTTCTGAATTCTCAATTAGATTATTTGTTACTTCAGAAATGCATCCTTTACGGTGCTATTGATAAAATGTGAGTGACATTCTGAGTCAGAGGAGATGAGTCACAGGAGATGAAGTGGTTTATGTTCAAATCCCCAATAAAGTCACATTTAACTCCACTTCCAACTACAGTTTCTGTTATTTAGAAACATTACCATTGCATAGCTTGCATTAAAATACCCTGAAGTGACAAAATCTAAACATCATAACTAGCACAATATACACCAAATTATAGGTATTGGTTTCCCACATCACTTCACTATTGTTTCTTATATAAACAAAATGTAATTTAAATAATGCTTAGTTCCCAAGACTGGTTGGAAAAGAGAGCAGATAGGATCCAACAGTAACAGCTGCAGGCTGAATCCTCTGTCTTTTGGAAAGTGGTGATACACGCTGATACACAGCTCGGGCTTTAAACGCAGATCTGCAGATTTTACTGTGTCTTGTCTTCAATGCAGCTTTTGCCATTGCACTTCTTATTTTAAAACTCCAGATCAGATTTCATGCACGATTCTAAGTCTTTATAAAACCAGAGCACACTTTATATTCCACATGTTCACAAATCTTTTGCCTTATAAATTAGTATACATTAGCACAGTCTATGAAAATTAAACAAATAATTCAAGAGGGGTGAGTTTTTATCTTAAAATTTCAGATATGAGCTGTATTGTTCAACATGGACATGTCTACATCTTTGCTCTATGTGTTTAAATGTGAGGTGGCCGTCTTCTTTCATTAGAACTATATTAGAACTTTCATTAGAACTAGCTGTTTAGGCACAAATTGTTTAGTTTTCACGTCTGTTTCAAATCTTGATTCTGGAAAGATTATCTAGAATCAAGCTTATTAATAAGACCTAGTCAAAATAGTTCCTGTGAACAGCAAGAGGAAGTCTTTAGTGCTTGTGTGTAGTGCAGAGGGTGGCAGGATTCACAAAAGAGTACACATCACAGCATCAAGGTGCTTTATAAATTTGCTCACTTGTGCAATAATCATGTGATGAGGATGGGGATGAGGAGTTTGAGTACCTTTGAGTCTGGTTTCCTTCAAGGTTTCTTCCTCATGTCCTCTCAGGGAGTTTTTCCTTGCGACTGTCGCCTCTAGCTTGCTCATTAGGGATAAATTCATAAATTAAAAATTTATATGCTGAATGTACAAATTTCCGTAGCTAATGTCCATTGTTAAAAGCGCTATACAAATAAAACAGAATTAAATTGAATTGAAATTGGCAGCAACTAGACAGTTGAAGACTGGAAAAACCTCGCCTTTTCTAATATTCAACTGTCCAGCGCTCACTGTGGGTTCAGATTCCTGTTCGTGGCTGACAGGAATGGTCTCTGAAGTGGTCTTCTGCTGTTGTAGCAAATCTGCCAGAAGATTCAAAGTATCGTGCATTCCTGCTCATCGCGGTTGTAAAGCCTTCCTGTCAGCTTGAACTAGTCTTGCCATTGTTCAACAAGTCTGACTCTCACTGTATGTTTTGTTGTTTGCACCATTCTATGCGAATTCCATATATGGTTTGAAAATCTCTGGATCAGCAGTTTCTGTGTTATTTAGAAACATTACCATTACATGGCTTGTCCTGGCTGTCGGGGCTAACGATTTGTCCACCACTGGTGCGTGTGTGTGTATGATGTACTGTATACTGCAGTGACTCTTACTCTTACAAGTGGAATGCAGATATCTTACACAAAGCAAAGCACATCAGGAGGAAATTCACAGGGCTAATGATGAATCTGATGCTTTATGAGCCACACAAACACCTCGACCACAGGTGGTGTTAGACACAGCCTACGCCGAGGATGGCAAAGGGTGTTGGTGATGAATCAGCTGTGAAAATGCTCCAGCATTCAGTACACTGGAAAGTATGTTCAGTTGGAATGCTGTCTTTCTGCCTCTCACTTGTTCTTAGTCACAACCTTTCCGGCTCACTCTCTTGCCAAAGATTGCTAAACTTTGTATCAGCTCTTTTTTTTCCTTTTTTTTTTATCATCCCAGGTTTGTGCTTTCCAAATTTTCTCTTTGTAGTTCTCTCTCTCTTTCTCTCCCTTTCTCTCTCTCTCTCTCTCTCACCCTGTGTGATTTGTGTCTGTTATGCACCTGTTTGTCATTTTCGGAATGCTAAACGGAGTTTTGTTTGCTTTTGGATCGAAATCTGTAAATGCCACATGTGTAAATGCCACATTTAAAAATCCTGTGTTCTCATCTATATACAAATTAGGAATGCATCACTGGAGTCCCTGCTTGATGCCTCCTGTTAGACATTTTGCACCTCCCATTTCTTTTGTCTGTTCTCAAAGCAGTGTGAAAAAATTTACATTATGTAAAACTTTCATCTGCCCTGAAATTTTTTTGTCACAAAAACATCTCTTTTCTTTTGTGCATACATGATGCACTACCTGATTATTTCTGCTGTGATCAGGTTTTAAAACTATGAGACTTTTTAGAACTCTCTGGAAGAAAGAGGACAGCCTATCACATAAAACTGTCACAATTTGAGGACTTTCTTTTTTTCTGAAGCTCTTCTGTCGGAAACTAGCAGCAGGCATGTCAGTGAATGTGGAAACAGCATGGAATAGCAAAATGCAAGCAAGAACGCAATGGATGCCATGGAGTCACATGATCTATTGGTGTTTGTGATCCAGAAAAACACTCTGATTGATTCTTCAGGTGCTAGAATGATTGCAATGATTGGATTAGGCTTATGAGGGAGGTTTTGTGTTTTGCTGAGTTGCACTGATCTGGCCTGGGGTTCTGACCCACTTTTGGCACACTAGGAGACTTGGGAATGGCAAAGCAGCTGCATCCTCCTGTTCTTTACTCACACAGAGAGTGTGGGAATGATATTGTATGCAGCATGGAGCATGTGCCAATAAGTGTGTTTCAATTATAGACTAGTTCTAAAGTCTCTTAGTGTGCCAGAAATGGGTCAGAAAC
Source organism: Pangasius djambal (assembly GCA_022985145.1). Taxonomy (NCBI): domain Eukaryota; kingdom Metazoa; phylum Chordata; class Actinopteri; order Siluriformes; family Pangasiidae; genus Pangasius; species Pangasius djambal. The sequence continues at coordinate 27,422,272 of CM040976.1, read as the reverse complement.
CCAGGCCAAATTAGTGCACCTCAGCGAAATGCAAAACCTCACTCTGGGCATTTACCTACAGTAATCCAATCACTAGGATCATTCTGGTACCTGCCAAAGCCAGTCAGAGTGGTTGAACAAGACAGTATGTGGAAGTCTGTACTCTGCATCTTCTACAGCTCATGATTACATAAAGTCTATTCCATTGTAATCAATGCATTTTCTTGGTGTTTTATTAATGGATTAGTTTCCAGAAATCCAACAATACAATAGCAAGCATATGGAATATGGCAGGATGATTGAAGGAATCTGCACTGCACAGGATGTTCCTCATAGCATTAGGACAGTTAAAAAAGAGTGATGTTCAACTACATTTACAACTGAACTATTATATGAAACACAATTCCCTTTTCGACGCTTTTATGTCTAGAACTCCTTAACAAATGAGATCATTATTCAAAACATTGTGTAGATTGACTGACACAATCAAAACACGTTCATTTTAAATGGAAAGTGGAACAACTCCTCCAGCTTTCAATGCTCCAGGACAAACATTCCCTTTCACTGTCCAGTTACATTTCTCATTTGTCAGCTAAGTGTGAAACGTCTGTCAAGTCCTGCCAGAAAATGCAGTCTGACTCATTAATCCTTCACTTCTGACAGGAAGCCAAATGCCAAGTATATATAACAATAATGCAACCTAGTCTTGCCGCATAGCAGATGATTTGGCTAATGAGTATTAGTATCTTTCAGTTATTACTAGCCATGTAAACAATTTTGACTAAACTGTCACTTTAATCAAGCTCCATTTAAATCACAACACCAGTCAGTGATTTTCCATTCAACAAACTTTTCACAGCCTTGGAGTCATGTGTATTCTTGCTGAAGAGAGGGACAGAAAAAGAATGTTGTGCCAACATCATCACCAGCCTGAGAGAATGAATCCGGAGGCAGTACAATCAGGATCAGAAACCACATAATGCAGCTCGGATGATGTCCAACAAATTAAATTCCAACTTTAGTGCAAGATACGTTATGGATCTTAAAGCATAATCATCTCTCCATTGAAAAGAATATCTCTAATTGAGATAAATAGGAGTACAGCAATGCAGAAGTGGAGAAAGGCACATATTATGGAAAGAGAAGAGTCTCTAAGGGAGATGTGGTTCTACATACCTCGCCAAACACCCACAAGCCTCCACTCACTAGCTATTCACACAGCTCTTCAAGCAGTGGGCTAGTTTGCAGAAGTGTGATTCAGATGAAATCTGATATGTGTGAAAATGAAGAAGGAAGCTCGCAAGGTCCATCCGCAATTGACGTGCATGGAAATTGAGTAAACAAGGCTCTCAAACTCCACCTCGTGACAAAGCCGATAAAATTATAATTCATTTAATGAGGCATAAATAGATATTTATAGTAGGATTTTTCCGGTGTAAATTTGGTAAACTCCTAATTGTACATGAATATTCATTAGTCATTAGGTACAGCTTTATCCTGGTCAGGGTCCAGAGCCTATCCTTGCCTACACCCTGGATGGAATGACAGTTCATTGCTGTAAATGGACAGCTTTGCGTTTGTTGTCGTTGTTGTTGTTTTTAGAATTTACCAATAGACAAAGCCTTTGCTTTTGGAAAAGTCAATTTAAGAATTATTCACACAGATTATGCATTTCTTATGTTCCCATAGTAGTATCAAACAGATTTGAACATTGGTTTAAGGAGGCTTTATAATGATGGCTGCTGTATTGCACTGCCTGCAGCTTCAAAGCCAAAGCTGGCCACAGTAACGGGATTTAGAGATTATATTTCTAGACTGGCGGTAAATCTATGGGCCTTTTGAAGTTGTCCTGGTACAAATGCAGCACTACACCTTACTCAGCAACATGTAAATAGCAGGGCACATGAAGGCTGAAGGAGAGATCAGGAGCCGAGGAACTCCTTGGCCTTGCTCAGCATGGATCATAATGCAAATCTCACAGCACTCTAATGGTGCCCTACTTCAAAGCATATCACCCAGCTACTTTTTTGATCAGCACTTTCATGTAGTTTCAACCCAGCTACTTTCAATCAAATCTCCTTTAGTTGCTGCAAAGTGTGTGTGTGCGTGCATTCTTGTGTGTAGATGACTCTTCATTATGTAGTTAAAGACTGAGGAAATGAAAATAGCACTCACTTCACTGAACGGCCCTTGGTGAATGCTGTGGCTAATGAGTTGTGTGTTATCTGGAGCAACGCTGGGTAAATGCCCTGGATGTGCACACACACTCTGGTTCACTGTAACAGCACGTTTTCCAGTTTGACTTCTGATTGATTGTTTGGTGAAGCTAGTTCAAAGACTTGTCTAAATACTCATCAATCAATAATGGCAACTCAATCGTGTTAGAAATCAAAGGCAAATATGATGATCTGTGCACGAATGGCTTTGTCAATACAAAAAACTTAATACAGAAAGTGATATAATGATTGTGTTTTGCTGACTGAGTTTTCAGTACGTTTCTGAATGTGCATTAGGGATGTAACCGAATACAAATACAGCTTGTTAAAATTTTGGGAAATAGAAGCAATTATATTTGTTAGAAAATATCACATGCCTGTACAAACAAAAATAGTTAGAAATATTGATCGATTTATACAACATTCCCATGTACAGCTCTAGTTGAGATCAATTATGAACTTGAGTGATGTAGCTGAGGTTGAGGAACTGTCACCGGTGTTTTTGGTGGCATAATGGTCGGGTTTATATTTATTAAAAAAAAAAAAACTGACAGATTTAGACCACGCCCACTTTGGGTTTAAATCTGGATGCAGATACAGATATGAACATTTGGAGCAATAAACAAATACAGATAGTGTCATTGTGTTACACCTCTAATGTGTATGGCAAGCTTGTGTATGCCACTGTCTTATAGAATAGATCCCAAATATCACTGTCATTTTTTGTAGCAAACCGATAGTAAAGATTATGTATATATTAAAACACTATTTACAACATACCGTATATTACTACAGTGCAGTATTATACAATGAAAGGTGGAGAACACAGACTGCTAGCATGACCTTTGTATCGCTCATTTTCATATATTTATTCTCAGGTATTGTATGTAATAATTTGAGACTATTGGGTGACAATAATAATAATACTGACCATGCTATTTAAAAACACTGCACTGTTTTAATACTGCTTCATTAAATATGTTGCAAAGTGTTACTTTTTAAATATTACAATATACACACACTGGCCATTATATTAACACCTGTACACCTGCACATTCATGCACATTTATTGTCTGGCAGCAGTGCAATACATAAAATCATGTCAAGAGCTTCAGTTAATTGTCACGTCAAACAGCAGAATTGGAAAAAAAAAATTGATCTCAGTGACTTTAACCATGACATGGTTGTTCGTACAAATTGGCTGGTTTGAGTATTTATGAAATCTCCTGGGATTTTTCTTTAAATGCACTTACACAGAATGGTGTGAAAAATCAAACACATATGCATATGGCTCAAAAACCTCTCATAAAATCAGAAATATCAAGCTTCACAAGCTAGCTTAGCTTATATTATCTAGCTTCAATAGCAGTGACGATCATAAGGAATATGACTTAAAATCCTCTCAGAAATCAGGCTCATGTTATCTAGTTAGCATTAGCAGTATAGATTACAAACAATTATGAATGCAACTTGGAAATAAAACAAATTCATCCTACTTGAAAATTTCCATATGGGCTGCATTTCTATATATGAACTCGAACCTCTGGCATTTTACACACCGTGTTTATAAAATGAAATTCAACAGCAAAAATCTTCTACAAAGCGATGTGTACTTGACCAAATTCAGCCTGTCAGACCTGTTATTCCTCTAATCTAAGACTGACTGACTGCACTTCAACCAATTATTGCTTAACACAAAGAGTTTCTTTATCTTGTTAGGCTACATGTCCTGTTTTTCTATACTTTCTGCCTGTATCTGTACTCACTTTCAACTATTTCCTCCTCTGACAACTAGGCAATAATCTGTTATGCAGTATGTGTTGCTATTCTCTGAAGGAGAAACGACACTCACTTCAAACACTGAGCTGTCACTGTCTTAATCACACAAAAATTATACTTCACCATCTACACACACTATGCCAAACATATGAGATCTCGCCATGTCACACAGACTGACATAGCTTGCTTGTTTGGAAGATTTTCAATCTTCAATTTCTCTCTTTCTCTCTCTCTCTCTCTCTCTCTGCCACAAACACCCACATATAAACACCCACATGTTTTGCCCCCCAGCTCTGACAGACTTGTTGACATCTCTTATAACCTCTAACCTCTTATATCTGAGATGTCGTGAATGATTGGCTGATCTTGACAGTGCGTGACATTGTATTGTAATGCTGCAAACTGTTGCGGTCAATGTCAAAATGCCACCTATTTATTCCCTGCAGCATAGATATATCTCCATCTCTGGTGTGATTCAGTGCAGAAAAATGTGTCAAAATGTGCTACTGAACGGATATTGTTGTGTTAAAAGGTGCTGGGGTCAAAGAATACACACACACACACACTAACATGTGCATACATGATAGCAAAGAAACAGAAAAAAGTGAGAATACAATAGCACTCTGAGTCACAATGAGGCTGCAGACAGTGAGGACAAGGGAGACAGGTAGAGAAAGACCAAGGCCTCTGATGATTCTCTATACTGATTTAATATATCTTCTTAATACTTCTTAATATATCTTTTTCTCTATACTGATTTAATATATCATCTTAATACTTCTTAATATATCTTTTTCTCTATACTGATTTAATATATCATCTTAATATGAGAATATTCTATTTTCTATATGTTCTTTCTATATTTCTATATCTGAGAATGTCCTGATTATTATTATTAATCAGGTCGGCTGGTCTCGATGTAAAAGGCTAAAATCTAATATTTATTAATTGTTCAACAGTGAAACTATTACTGGTGAGCAATGCACAATATAAAGAGAGCTCATCAATGATATAATAAGAATGATGTAAGAAATCTATTACACATACACTTAAACACAGCTGCATTTGTGAGTGTTATGTTTTTTTAAGTGTTTATGTTTTTTTTTTTAAGTTCATAATGCCCAGCTGGCTTCATGCCACATTTCCTCCGAATACCAAACATGGTAAACGGAAAAGTTTCATTCAAACCACAAAAAACACTAAACTTGTGGTTCTGTCATCTGTCCTTTTGTGTAATTTGCAGTTTGATTGGACAGTGTGAGCTTTTGGGATGTTACAGGATACAAATACATGCTCAGAATGAACAGATAAAATGAACTGATACAAATGCAAATAGGAGGTGCACAATTATTTTAGAAAGCTTTAAAATTTCACTTGACATCTGGTTGAGACTAGAGGTGTGCATGCGACTAGAGGTTTTTACTTTCAGTCGAACAAGAGGCCAGATATGATGCTTGTGGGACATTCATTAAGGTAAACAATGCATTTACAGCGATGGATTTACAGTGTTCTTTCCTGCATCCTTAGTAACTGACTGGTCAGGGTCACGGTGGTTTATATTAGGCTACTAGTTTGTAATTTTTTTTATAAATGCCGCAGGAAGGTACAAACAAAAGTAATAACAGTCCTGTGCATATCTCTGTTTTGAAAGAAAGAAAGAAAGAAAGAAAGACCATTAGATCCTTTAGGTCACACACTCTTCAGATTTAAATCCAAATACAGATACAGATATGTATAGTTGGAGCGTTAAACAGATACAGTTTTCCCTACACCCATAGCGTGCTTAGTCCTCCAAAGGCATCATGATAGAGTAAATACGGCACTTCATTTATGTTCTTTAGACTCGTGAATGTATTTCACATTAGCCATCTCACTGCTCAATGATGTGTTTCGGACGTGCCAGTGACATGGGATGGAAAATATTAGCCTAAATGGAAATCAAAACAGCTGTCACTGACAGGCTGTATGAATCTACAGCCTGGGCTAGAAAGAAATCAGCCCTAGCCTTGCTTCTTCATACAATTCTGTGTATTTTTCTTATGACCACTGGTGGAGCTGTTCTACAAAAGTCCAAAATTCTCCACTTTAAGACATTTCTTATCAGCAAATAACGTGATGCGGATGCCAAAACTGAAACCTTACAGTATATAGATGACTTTTTATCTTTCAAAGGCAGGACAGGGTTAGCATGTTCATACAAGCTGCCCCTGAAACCAATAATACTGTATAGCAGATGCCCCTAATTTGTCTTATTAAAGTATTACTGTGTTTTGATACTGTAGTTGACAAGTAAGGCTTTTTAAGAAGTGTAATCAAATCGGGCCAAAGAGGACATTAGAATCATAGTCTCGCTTCTGTCAAATGCTAATTGGACTTTATAACAGAACTTGTAGTCTTTTTCTAAAAAAAGAAAAAGAAAAAAAAAAACAAGCAAAGAGAGCAGATGAGGAGCCCTGCAGCTCTACTGCAGCATCTGCTGCTCTGATTCAGCCCAAGGCTACCTGCAACTACACATTCAAAACAACTGCTCAAGGACAGGAGAGGAAAACACACACACATACACACACATACACATGCACACACTAGACAGGAGTTTTGAGCAAATGAAAAATAGCAGGCATATTTCCTCGATACTGTGCGTTCCTGCATTCTGGGAATTAATGATTGGCCTTAGAGACATAAAAGCACTTGAAATGTGTCTTTGCATGTGTGGACGTGCTTGCATGTCAGCATAAAGCAGCCTAAATCATAAACTTGTAATAGGCCATTCACTCTAAATTAGGTGACAAATATGGACAGATTGATAGCTGAATTATTGCCATCTTCGAGACTGGAAAGGCAGCGCTGAGGCTCTGCTGAATATGAATTTCTACACAAGAGCTCCTCAGCATCACAATATGCTTGTGACTGAAATGTCTTTGTGCTTGTGGCTAAAACTTTCTCTAACTTTGACATCATAAAAAAAATCTGGTGCAATTATATTTATATCCATAAATTTGAGGATTTATCATGACCTGCATTTATATGATCACAAAAGATCACTCTAGTAACACTGACAGGGTTACATCAATATACATTCACCAACCAAATTATTAGGAACATCTGTACACCTGCTCATTCATTTAATTATCCAATCAGCTAATCATATATAAAATCACATAGGTACGGGTCAAGAGCTTCAGTTAATGTTCACATCAAACATCAGAATGGGAAAAATCTGATCTCAGTGGCTTTGACTGTGGCATGGTTGTTGGTGCCAGATGGGCTGGTTTAAATATTATAGAAACTGCTGATCTCCTGGGATTTTCACAAACAAAGTAAAGAGTTTACACAGAATGGTGTGAAAAACAAAAAACATCCAGTGCATGGCAGTTCTGCTGGTGGCAGCTGATATGATGAGAGAGGTCAGAGGAGACTTGAGCTGACAGGAAGGCTTTGGTAACTCAAATAGCCACTCTTTATAACCATGATGTGCAGAAAAGCATCTCAGAATGCACAACCCATAAAGCCTAGAGTTGGATTTGCTACAACAGCAAAAGCCCACATCGGGTGCCACAGGAATCTACAGTAGGCACAGGCTCACCAAAATTGGACAGTGGAAGATTGGAAAAAAGATCAGGTAATGTGGATAAACCTGGTGGTGAACATGGATAACTGCAATGAGTAGGTGTGCAAGCATTCCTAATAAAGTGGCCGACGAGTGTAGTTTGATGTACTGACAAAATGTCATTCACTGACTTTCCCTGCACTGTGGAATGTTCAGAAGGTACAGAGGTATGCATGGATTTTTAAAGCTTCAACAATATTTTTTTTAAATTTGCAAATAAGGTGGACACCATATGGTTAGTGTGTAAATGAGTATAGCATAATTTCATATACTGCCTGTAAATGAATCATCATGGAAGTAGTATATGAATGTGCTACAGAAAAGAGAGGAAGACACAGAACAGTGGGAGATTCTGATGAAAGCAGCATGGTCTGGGTGAGTCAGGATGCGGAGGTCAGGAACTCGGCAGGAGATCAATCAAGCTGATTATTAAGTATGATGTGGTGCATTGATTGTCCTCAGCGTGTGTTAGGGAGAATAGCAAGCATGAGAGTGAGCAGATATCATGCCTTTGTTAGCTTTGCACGCGCCCGAACAGAAAATGAAACAGGTGACTCTGAGCTCATGGGAATCTTAACAAAACTCACCATATGGTGTCAAATGTGAAAAGTGGATCGAATTGGGATTGTGCTGAATTACCTTCAGTGTTTGAGTGCGCGTGTGAATGCATACAGGACAAAGAGTTCAATTTAGCCTCTCAGTTTAGGCTCTCTACACTTTAGTTTACTTTCTTTTTTTCCCCTCACAAATCATACTCTGTAGAAATACTGATTTTCTGAAAAAATGAGATGAAACATTTCATTTATGTATTCTTGCCTTGTGTATATTTTGATTGGAACCAGTTCTTATGCCACCGGCATTCTCCACAATAGATTTGAATCCAGTTTACTGTTATATTTAGACATAAAAGAGAAAGAGAGAGAGAGGGAGAGAGAGAAATATAACGCCTTTCTACCCCAGACTGCTATGCAATTTCTGAACAGAATAGAACAGGACAGCTCGAGTAAACATGTACCACTACATAATACATTTCCTTTGCCCTTTTGGGCAGAAGGAGAACAGGATAAGGCTATTTGTGTGTATGCTCATCTCTCTTCATGTGTGTACCATGTTTGGAAATTGCTGTTTGTGTGAGATTGAATAGTAACAGTGAGCCATTTTAGATAGGGGATATCCCATTTTTTCACTGCAAATGAGACATCCTTACTGAGCAAATAATCCATTTACACAGCATGAAAACATGCCAGAGATGCTGCACAGCCTGTTTCGCAGTCCTGAACAGCTCCTCATGTGGAGTCAGATAGATCTTCCAGGACAAACCTCAAGTCTCTAACTTGGAAATGGGGTATACATAACATTACACATAATACATTACACAGTGTACAGAGTGTACCTGTAAGTGTACCTGTAGTGTAACTGACAAATGTTCAGTGAGTGTAGGTATAGTGTGATTGTGCATAACTGGCAGCTTGGTGCTTTTTCCATTATATACAGTACACATAGAGTGGGTAAGTGTACCCAAATGTTTTACAGGAAATGCATAATTAATCATTTTAATATAAACAGCTGGGGCAAAGGCAGAGTTAAGGGGTAGCATGGAGTAGCAACCACTGAAATATCATTATTCACCCAGAACTGATAGGTCATTGTTAATTTGCATTTTGGGGAGCAAGTGCCATTCAGTCATGATGCAATTATTAATGTTCATGCGATTTCAGGCAACTTGATCATTAGTGAGCCTGACCTTTTGTTTTTGTATGTCAGAGAAAAGGATATTTAGAGAGGTATGATCAGTTTAATGTTTAGTAGATTAACTCTGTGTCTAAATAGAGCTTGAGTGCAAAAAAACAACAACAACAAGTGCATCTATTCATTCATTCATTCATTCAGTCAGTCAGTCAGTCAGTCAGTCAGTCATCGACAGTAACTGCTTTATCCTGGTAAGGATCATAGTGGATCCAGAGCGTGATGCCCACACATTCACACCTAGGCTGATTTTAAAGAGGGCTTGGCTCCAGCATCTCAGGTTTGATCCTGAGCTTGTTATTGGTTATTGTCTGTGGGCTTATTCACGTTCTTCACGTTTGTGTCAGTTTCCTCTAGGTTCTTTGGTTTCCTGTCACCTCCCAGAAACATGCTGTTGGTGGACTGGCTGCACAAAATTGCCCCTAGGTATGAATTTGTAAGCATAGGGCCTGACTGGCATCACATCCAGGGTGTATTCCTACCAGATCTACTGCGACCTTGACTAGGATAAAGTAGTTGCTGAAGATGAATAATTGAATGAAAAAAATTCTAACTGAAATAGCAAACTCTAATACTATATACTATTATTTAAAATCACTACATACCTGATAGTTGGTTTTGATGTAAATACTGAAATTACATTGAGTTTAGGCTAAAATATGCACTGGGCCAAACCATAGCACATTTAGATGAAGCAGTGCAGGAAAAATCCTCTTCCTCAAGAAACATCGTCCACTATTCTGCAACCTGTTTCAACAAGACATATAATCCTTGGATGTTGTTTAAAAGACATATAGATCCATTATAAACTTTTCTGAAATAAGGATTAGATGAGACTGAACTGCAAGGCAGAGATGTGATTGAAAAATAGATTGAAAGCTGGAGCAGTGGGCTATTATGTTAATTAAACTGAAACATTAATTAAAAACAGGAAAACTCATTCACAAACAAAACGCCTGAGGCAGGGCTGGTAGTGATGATGTCTCCTGTGCATCCCTAACACATATGCACACACACATAATCATCCTGAGTATCATCCTGCCACTCTGGATTACCTATCACAGCTGCTTGCCCAAAGCTCTCAGGATCCTCCTACTCTCATTAAAACACTTTCTTCATCTTTCTCTTACTCAGTGCAAAGCTACAGTAACAGTGTAAACACTGAAGAAGAAAAATATTTGAGAGCTTGGGTCACTTATTCCACTAATGTGTCTTATTCTACATTCACACTTCACTCATACATCACACAGGTGGCTCATTTCAGCACAAGGGGTATAACAAGGAGTTATTCACTTAGAACGCACAATTCCTGCGGAGATTTCCCAAGCAATTTGTAAGGTCTATTTCCTTTGAGCTACCTGTGGAGTAATGTTTCTAAGTAACTGGTTAGCACGCAAACTACCTGTGTTGCTTACAAGCTAGCATGCTAATGATCCAGGTTACTAACTAGTAATAAAATTACATTGGATATTCTGGACAAATGGCTACACTAAACCCAGATTAGAAAGTTAAAAGTCAAAAAATTCATCAAATGTTATAGTTTTGAAGCAGTAAATATTTCTTGCTTATGAAATGATTATGTTTATGTTAACATGATCGTTCTTCTTCTAAAGGGTTTATTTCACTGACCTATTAAAGCAGTAAAGTGGCCTTTAAAGGAATACTCCACTATTTTTCAACCTAATTTCTATCCACCATATAGTCTATGTGTGATTACCACAGGAAATTCCCAGTGCTGGAAAAAAAACAAAACAAAAAAAAAACGTTTACCATAAACACACTTATAATGGAAATGTAAAGCTAATTAGTTAAACAATAATATTAAATTATATAATTCTCTAATCAGTGTGAAAATTCCTTGTTTGATTTACATGTTACATACTATACTTCATACTATTTGCAAAGCAAGCTAATTGCACTAGCTGCATACGCTCACCAGTGGCACAACAATTCTTGCTACTTCCTTCCAAGCTTTGTAATGTCTCTAAACACATTTAATGAGAGGTAAAATATGACAGAATAAGATTTTAAGGTTTTATGTTTTTCTTCCATTTTTGTGTATCAAACTGTAAATGGGAGCTATTTAGTGTAGAACTGAAAAAACCTTGAACTAATGTTGCTCCATAGGTTTGGTCCTAGAAATCATTTGTGCCTTGAATCCATTGATCATTTTGATTTGTCGCTTTACCACATCATACACAATTTGCATAGAATGGTGAAAATCATAAACACACGTTGTTTGTCATGCTGTTGCTTGCCGCTGTCTGTGAATTCGTGGCTCTTTGTCATGAGTGTACACAGAAAATGAATGATCACTGGTTCTGATCTGCTTGCTATTGTGAACATAGAATATGCGAGTTCTCTTCCACCCATTCTACCCACCTGGGGTACCTAAATAACCATATGTGTGTGTGCACATGCATGTTACAATATTCTTACAAGCTTATGTAGTGACGTATGATGCAGTATGCACAATAAATCCTGCTGTCATAACACAATCGTTCCTCTTTTCCTGTGTGTCTGACTACATGAACACAGTATTTCTGATATTACAAGCATTATTTTAAGATACTACTGAGCATCTGCTAACCCTCAGTCAGTTTTTATCCAATGCATGTTCTACTGCTCTGCACTTAGCACTCACTGATGTTTGGATGTTCACTTCTAATAAGCTCCAGGGCTTAGAATGCTTTCTCCAGCGTGTGAATATTATTTACTGTCTGCATTCACTGAGTTGGTACTTTGTCTATGTTTAAAGTGTGCTGTTACACTTTGTTCGTGTTGAATGCTCTTCAGTGAGCTGAGTGATTCTCCGTTGAGTAAGCAGGACAATACCAATCTCTTTTCTCCCTTAAACTGTTCCACATTCTGGTGGGTTCTGCTAGTTAGCTGAGCTTGGGGTGTCATAGGATCCCCCACATCTAAAGGAGGTCAATGGGGAAATATGAAAAAGAGACACTACAGCTCGTAATATTTTGATCCAGTGAGCACACTGGGGCAGTGTTAGAGGTGTTCATCGGGCTGAAAAAAGTAGCAGGAGTGAACTGTTTTTACTCCCATGAATGTGGGACAGGGTGGTCAGTACAACTCCATTAAATGTCTTAAACTGCAATGGCCACCAATCAGGTAACTCGGGTTTGCAGATTAACCCATTTCTTTTTTCAGCTTTGTTTATTCAGGCTAGACATCACCAGAAGTTAAATATCTGAGGCATAATATATGTACCATACACACCCTGAATGAAACTGTAAGACAAAAACAGACGAAAACAAATAGGCATTCATGTAACTTGGTCAGCCATTAATGAGCAATGTACAGTCAGGTCCAGAAGTATTTGGACAATGACAGAGTTTTTGTGATTTTGCCTTTATACACCACCACAATGGAGTTGAAATAAATATTTTAAGATATATAATATATATATATATATATATATATATATATATATATATATATATATATATATATATATATATATATATATAATAAATATTTTAAGAGGTTCCACAAAAATATGGCATTTACCATTTAGGAATTACAGCCATTTTCAGCAAAGTACCTCCATTTTCAGGGGCTCAGAGGTATTTGGACAAAGTGACATAATTGTAAATATAACCATAATTTTAATACTTGGATGAAAATCTTTTGCAGCCAATGAGGTCTGGAGCCCATGTTCTCAAAACTGAAATTCTGAGTTTCCTCCCTGGAGATGCTTTGCCTTCACTGCAGCCACCTTCAGTTGCTGCTTGTTTGTGAGTCTTTCTGCCTTCAGTCTTGTCTTCAGTAAGTGAAAAGCAGCTCTATTGGGTTGAGATCAGGCGACTGACTTTGACATTGAAGAATATTCCATTTCTTTGCCTTCAAAAAGTCTTGAGTTGCTTTCATAATATGTTTAGGGTCATTATCCACCTGCACTGTGAAGAGGCGTCCTATCAGTTTTGTAGCATTTGGCTGAATGTGAGCAGAGAGTATAGCCCTATACACCTCAGAATTCATCTTGCTACTTCTGTCAGCAGTCACATCATCAATAAACACCAGTGAGCCCGTTCCATTGGCAGCCATACATGCCCATGCCATAACACTGCCTCCACCATGTTTAACACATGATGTGGTATACTTTGGATCATGAGCTGTTCCTTTCTTTCGCCATACTTTTCTCTTCCCATCATTCTGGTACAAGTTAATCTTGGTTTCATCAGTACAAAGAATCTTATTCCAGAACATGGGAGGCTTTTTTTAGATGTTTTCTGGCAAAGTCTAATCTGGCTTTTCTGTTCTTGAATGTTACCAGTGGTTTGCACCTTATTGTAAATGCTCTGTATTTACATTCATGAAGGTGTCTCTTGATTGTAGATTTTGACAATGATACGCCTACCTTCTCCAGAGTATTCTTGACTTCTGTTGATGTTGTGAAGGAGTTTTTCTTCACCAAGGAAAAGATTCTGCGATCATCCACTTTAGTTGTCTTCCATGGTCTTCCAGGCCTTTCGATGTTGTTGAGCTCACCAGTGCTTTCTTTCTTTTAAAGAATGTACCCAACTGTTGATTTGGCCACATCTAAGGTTTTTGCTATCTCTTTTATAGATCTATGTTGTTTTTTCAGCCTAATGATGGCCTCCTTCACTTGCATTGAGATCTCCTTGGACTTCATATTGGTAGCTCCAGTCGAACAGCTGCCAAATGCCAACTCAATACCTGATATCAACTCCAGACCTTTTATCTGCTTCATTTGTCTTGAAGTAATGAGGGAATGGACCACAACTGGTCAATTAACTTCTTGTCAGTCAATTGTCCAAATACCTTTGAG
>CM040976.1:27367596-27399844 GCA_022985145.1 Pangasius djambal | reverse complement strand
TGACTGCAAAGGATTTGCAACCAAGTATTAAAAAAGTGAAAGTTTGATTTATGATTATTATTCTGTCCCATTACTTTTGGTCCCTTAACAAGTGGGAGGCATATATGCAAACTGTTGTAATTCCTACACCGTTCACCTGATTTGGATGTAAATACCCTCAAATTAAAGCTGACAGTCTGCAGTTAAAGCACATCTTGTTTGTTGTTTCATTTGAAATCCATTGTGGTGGTGTATAGAGCCAAAAATGTTAGAATTGTCTCGATGTCCCAATATTTATGGACCTGACTGTAACACGCAAGTAACTATATGTGTAATAAGGATCACAAACAGTTCCATTATAAGAACCAGGGTCTGTATCCAGATGAATTTGTACTGTACTGGAGTATAACTGGAAATTAATACTCACGCCCTTACTCAAACACATTACAATCAAAAACATACTTTTTACTCTCCATGTTTAGACTTTCAACATATTAATTATGTGGTAAATGTTCAGTCAAATCCATAACAATTTGTATGAATACCAGAGCCAGTTACTCTCACTTACCGCTCATAAATGAAAGGTAATTTGTAACCTTAAAAAACGGATCTTATGAAAAAAAATTGTACAAATTCAAACAATTTAGTTGGATGTTGTTGGATTTAACATGAAAGAAATCATAAGAAAAGATACGGGGAGCTTAGTGGTTAGGTCTGTTGCGTCGCACTCCCAGGGTTGGGAGTTCGAATCTTGCCCTGTGTGTATGTGTGGAGTTTGTTGGGGACATGCTTAGGGGGTTTCCTCCCCAGTCCAAAGACATGCATTGTAGGTTGATTGGCATTTCCAAATTGTCCATAGTGTGTGAATGGGTATGTGTGATTGTGCACTGCGATGTGTCCTGAGTTCCCTGGTATAGGCTCCAGGTTCCCTGAGAGAGGATAAGAGGTATGGAAAATGGACGGATGGAGTACACTTACCTGTAGACATTCTAAAAGATTTTCACATACTTTCACTTTAGTGTAAGTTTTCTGTGCTAATAATAATAATAATAATAATGATCATGATAATAATAATAATAATAATAGATAGATAGATAGATAGATAGATAGATAGATAGATAGATAGAATGGGATGGAACTGTTTAAGGTGTGTTTAAGAATACCTTTTTTCTCTGTGCCTGTATCCAGTGTGTCCAGAGGGAGTTAACTGAGGTGCTTGGTGTCCCCTGCTTCACCAACAGAGCACAGCATAGAAATGTATGCTAGTCACTACAGACTGATAGAATAAACCCAGTTACCTGCTGCACACAATGAATAATCTGAACCTTCTTACAAAAAAGAGACTGCTTTGGCCTACTGTGTAGCACAATGCATGTAAAGTCCAATAAATTCTCTAGTTTTTATATGCTCCTATAACTAAAAGTTAGTTCATATAGTTTTATATATGCCTATTTATATAAAGCACCATTTATATCCAATATAATCTCAAGGTGCTTTACACAATCTTATGTGACTGTATTTAAAACAGAAAATAAATAGTGACTTTTTTTTTTGTCTGTTCCACAGTTTGAGTGCTCATAAAATCTGTGCGATCTTAAGAAGCCCATAATGCATTACAGCATGTAGGATTATCAGCAGTGGAGAAACAAATGAGAAAGGTAACATAAAAAGTAACATAAAAACATCCTGAGGTAAAGTGGCTTTCTGTCACTGTCTCCACAGATGAGACCACTCTGGAGGCTGGGATCCGTGTTCAGATTCATAGTCAGGATGAACCTCCCTATATCCACGAGCTGGGCTTTGGAGTCTCACCAGGATTCCAAACCTTCGTGTCCTGCCAGGAACAGAGGGTATGCTCCAGTCCAGAACGTTATAAAATATGCTTCTGATAAACAAGGGAACAAGGACACACAGTTATAGCTCTGACGAGAATGCTAGTAAAGCATTTATTTATTCTTTTTTTTTTTTTTTTTTTTGCTATATTCTTTAATATCCAAGGGATGTTTTTAATACCGAGAAAGTTATGAGAGCACAGGAGCCATTGCTCACCACCCCAGGGGCAGTTTATGGTTAAAGGTTTTGCTGCTCAAGTCCAAGTCCAAATTACTAGCGCAGGACCTTTCTGCTTTGCAACTCTCTCCTCCTGACTCCAGTAATATGTGGGTGGGCAAAGTAAAAAGTGATTTTACCAAACTTTTACCAAACTGTTCTAAACAGATAAAAATACAGATACGAATAAAAGGTGCACTTTTTTTTGCCCATATTGCCCACATCTATTTCAGACTAGAGATGTGCAAGGGACTAGGGATGCAACAAATGCAAACAAAAATGAGAAGGGGCAACTTTTACTTTCAACTATGAACCTTGCAGGATAAAGAAAGAGCACATTCATTAATATGAACATGAAGTTCTTTCATTCATCCTTAGTAACTGCCTGGTCAGGATCACAGTGGGTTACATTAGGCTGCAATTCTGTTCATATTTTGGGAAACAGAACCAGCTGAATTCATTAGTAAATATTGCAAACAAAAATAATAACTGTGTGAGTGGGATTAAAAAAAAAAAACAGCCCAATGCACAGATAAACAGATGAGACCAATGATGAGCCCCATGAGACCAATTATGAACTTGTCTCTGGAGGCTGACAGTTCATATTCAATTAAATTCAGTTAAATGCCCACTTTTAACTCTGAATACTGATAGCGATATGAATATTTGGCGCACAAAACAGATACGGGTAGTGTCATTTTGTTACACGCTTACTGTAAATTCATGTTGCTTGTAGCCCTTCTGAGTACTACAACTTCCTCCAGTCTTTGTGCTTAAATGGGACTCGCCTCATCGCCTTAATAACAGCACCAATCCTGTCATGTAAGGATGCCACTTGTGTCTTTTATTTAATTCAGTTAGAGTTTGTGGTGCCTATTTTGGTGTTTCTCATACAGTGTGTCTGTCCAACAACTTCATTCCAGTTTTTAAGTTACGTAACAGAATGACATAGGTGGATGCAACTTGTAGCTTATTTCTGGTCAACTGGAATCTTATCAGTGATAGCTTCCTTAACAGCTATGTGCTTGGGAAGGATTCGGCTTCACTTCACTTTTGGATTAAAGGATCTGCAAAATGTAAAAGATGTAAAGTTATGAAGAGATTGCCTCCTCTAATGTTCTCTGTGTATAATCATCCCATTAGCTGTCGTACCTGCCGCAGCCATGGGGAAACTGTCGTGCATCATCAGAGCCAGTGATCCCTGGATACGACACCTACAGCGTGAGCGCCTGCAGACTGCACTGTGAGAGCGTCCAGGTGCAGAGAGAGTGCAACTGTCGGATGATACATATGCCAGGTGTGTGTCTGTTAATAAGTGTGTATGTATATGCACTCACGCTCTTGATACGCTGCTATTAATGTGCATGTCTCGTCTGTAAACTCACTCTTATTGACTGGCACAGGCTATCAGTAGACCCATCAATCATCCTCACACTTGTCAGTCAAAGCCTCTGCCAGAAATGGGATTTCGGGACCATTTATGTAATGAGCTTTCCACTTAGATGAGCCAGTCATATGCAAGAATGACATACCTCATTGGCATTCGCGCTTCCAGTATCCTGACCTCTTTCCTTTCCATTGCCTTTTCTGTCATTCTTGTCTGATCATTATAATTTTTTTTTTTTTTTTGAAGTGTGTGACTGGCCTGAGGGCATTAAACAGATTATGTCTTAAGGGAAGGTATATAAATCATCCATTCATTTACTGATCATGTCATATCTATTCATCTTTCCATTTACCATCAAGTCATATCTACATACATCATTCATATTCATATAACACTGCATTCTGACACATTGGTAGACTTTGCACCTTTAGTTCTAAGCTTTTCAATGCAACAAACGTCTTTCTGCAGGAAACGCGGATATCTGTACACCAGCAAAAGTGAAATGTGTCGACAGAGCACTTGGTAAGATCTGCTCCAAAAATGAATTTATTAGTAATCACTTAATTAATGTACCTAACACTCCATGCCACTAGATTTAATTCTGTCCTTATCATTTAATACTATATGGCTATATGTGTACAGAATTAGTAACTGAAGTGCTACTATAGTGTTATTATATGTGCTTTAGTGACAAATCTTTGATTTTTTTGTCCCTCATAAAGCTTTGCTGGAGATAAGCGCAGGAGATTCATGTGTGTGCGAGACGCCATGTAACGTCACACGCTACGGAAAAGAGCTCTCTATGGTTAAAATTCCCAGCAAAGGGTCAGCACGCTACCTCTCTCGCAAGTACCACAAAACTGAGGAGTATATCAGGTGACTTGTATGCACACACTCTATGACACACACACACACATTTTCATATTAGTCCTTTGTGAGGACCTAAATTAGAGTTTATCTGAATCTCTAACATCAATCTAAATCTAATCCAAAACCAAATTATGTTTGACATACATGACTTTTGAAATAAAATGCATAATATGAGTAGAAAAGCATCCTCACTTATGGGAATTGAATTGGTTTTGCAAATCTCGTGAGAACATCTGGGCTTCAGAAAACACACACACACACACACGCACACATATCCCATCTTCTAGTTGGTTAATATGATAGAAATAGCTCCTTCCTAAATAATAATTAACTGTGTATTCAAATACAGCAGGAAAATAAGCCTGCCAAGGGAAAAAAAAAATCTTTTCACTGTCCGAGCTTCTCTGATAATCACAACGTCTCTCTCGATTTCCTTCACTATTGTTTGTAAAACTGCAATATTGAAAATGAAAATGTAATTTGGCTCCTCCATGCCTAGGCTAAATGAAGTAGCGCTTTTTAAATAGATTGCTCTAAATTGAGATTATGTTCTTTCCAGTAATTATTTTTCTCCCTGTATTCGCCACTGACAATCCTTTATTTATAACAACACAATAAGTGACATCTTCCTATTTTTTTTTTGAGGCAATAGGATAGTGAATGTTTCTATTAAGAATGTCATAGTTTTGCTGCTTATCTCCAATACTGCAGGGACAACTTCCTCGTCCTGGATGTTTACTTTGAAGCGCTGAACTACGAAACAATCGAGCAGAAGAAAGCATACGACATAGCCGGACTGTTAGGTGGGGTTTGTCATGTACACACATGCCCGAGGTGTTCTAATGATGCCATTCACAAAACCTTTTTTTTTTTTTTTCACATTTGGTTCACTAATAGCACGTGAAGATCAGAAACGGTATTTGTAAACATTCATTTTGTAAAAGTTGCACTACAGTAAGCAGCGTGGAGCAAAAAAGGGACCCTTTCAATCTGAAAGCCCCGAAGACAAAATTGCAAAACTGAATTACATACACATCATTAAAAAGTCGCTTAAGCACAATATTGATGCAGATATTACATTTTGGATTCCACCAATATTCCTGTGCTTTCACTCTCATACAAAGCTTTCCTTTTGTCTATGTGACATTCAGGGGACATTGGAGGCCAGATGGGACTTTTCATTGGAGCCAGTGTTCTCACAATATTAGAGATACTCGATTACATCTATGAGGTACGGTTTAATGTATAAATGTTGTTACACCCTATTGCACCCTCTTTTGAAAGTGCAGTGCATAGAATCTTTTGTTAATAATTTAAAAAATGGCAATTGAGTTGAAGGACAAAAAAAAAAAGCTTTATAATATGCTGAGGTGCTGTGAGTCGCGCTGACAATCTTGTAATAGGAATTCACAGTCAGTGCTGTGTCTGGTTGGATTTGGTTGGAAATCTTTCCTCATATATTCAGAAATGTCAAACATCATCACACCCCAACTTCAGGCACGAAAGAAGTCTGAGTTACATGGTAACTTTTAGGAGCTGGCAGCCAATCAGGAGAGACAGAGTATAACCGAACCAAACAGGAGCCAGAGTATGAGAATCAATATAATATTTTAAAATGCAATAAGTTTATCATTTACTTACAAATACAAATACTTTGTATTTCATATTAAATGTCTCTTTGATTCATTTTTTTCCCCACATTTTTAAAAATTTTATTTAATTTTTTTGTCTTTGGAAAAGCACTATTTAAGTAATCGCTGTTATTAAATAATATGCCGAGATTGGGTTGTACTACAGTCTTTTCTCTCACTTATGTTGTCTCTTTTCTTAGTTGCTTTACTGTATTTAATTATATTTCTGTCCCACATTAAGGTAATCAAATATAGGATCAAAAGACTAATGAGACCACAAAAGTACCAGAACCAACAGAGCCAGAGGAACCAGATGCAGAGAACAAAGAACCTCCGTGATCTGAATCTTAGGGCCCAGCTAACACCAAGCACCATTGCAACAGTCAGACTAGAGGAATTTAAGCCCAAGGTAAGTCCAGGGAATTAAATATTACCTGAGTTGAGTATTTCTTTTGTTTTACTTAAATCAGAGACAACGTCCCACAATGGAAAAATTGCTCAAAATTTGAGCACATTTTGTGAAAACAGAGTCAAAATTTCTACAGTTCATGAGATTCTGTGCACAAACGTTATACTTCTAAGTCAGTTTTTAAAGCAACTGCACACATTACTGTATGTATGTACACTCACTTGCCACTTTATTAGGTTTAATAAACTTCAGTTAATGTGACTCAGTGACTTTGACAAGCAGCAGTTATGCATGTGGAAACGGATAGGAAAGACAGAATACTTCAAATAACCACTCTTTACAAACGTGGTGAGCAGAAAAGCATCTCATAACGCATCACACATCGAACCTTGGGGCGGATGGGCTACAAGAGCAGAAGACCACATAGGGGTCCACTCCTGTCAGTTACAAACCGGAATATGATGCTACTCTCGGCACAGGCTCACGGAAACTGAACAGGTGAAGATCGGAAAAACATCACCCGGTCTGATTCATCTTTATTTGTGCTGCGTCGTGCAGATGGTAGGGTCCGAATTCGGTGGACATGAATCCATGGACCCAACCTGCCTTGTGGCAACAGTTCAGGCTATTGCTGACAGTATAATAGTGTGGAGAATGTGCTCTTGGCACACATTGGGCCCATTAATATCACTCAAGTATCGTTTAATCTGAGTATTGTTGCTGAACATGCACATCCCTTTATTGCTACTTTGATCAAAGCCAGCACGATAATGAGCCATGTCCCAAAGCACAAGGCATCACCACATCTGTATCCACCTATGGGATGTGGTAGAATGGGAGCTTCACAGCATGAATATGCAGCGGACATATTTGCAGTAATTATGTGATGCATTCATGTCAACATGGCCCAGAAACTCAAAGGAATGCGCATTGTATTCCTAATAAAGTGGTCAGTGAATGTATGTAGTATATGATTTTATGTAGATAGTAAAAAGTGATTTTTATTTAAATTGTGTGTAGGCATTATTGTCAAGTTGCGATGAACTACAAGAAAGCTGATTCTCATAAAAGCCGCTTAGGCCTACTGTACATGGGCTCTTACTATTGTCATCTATTTTCTGTCCACAGGAGGCAAGTGATGGAACGAGAGCTCAACCACACAGTGTATATCCAGCTTCAGTGTTACCAAACCAACACACACAAGCCACTGGACAGCACGACTTTGCTTGCTAGGAGATGATTTCTCTTTAGTTTTCCCACTGTCTACAATAATTTCTCATTAGACTTTTGGCCCTTGGATGGAACCACACACTTGAATTGGACATTTATGTTTATCACCTGTAAAAGCTGCAGCCAAAGTCAAACCCACAGGGAGCTCACACTGAATGCCCCCTTTCAGCCAGTCAAGGTATGTGGCTAGGTGGGGGGTCAAACTGGTTCAAACCGCCTCCGTTACATCAGCACGTGGTCGTATTGGCATCGTCTTGCAGTTGCGCCGGTGGAACAAGGCCAATTTGATTCACACATGCTCTTATACTGCATGTCAATTATGTTCTTCTGTAGACGTTTAGCATTTTCTTTTTAGTTTTTTTTTTATATATATGTATTCAGATTAATCTTCTCAGTGGAGACGGACAAGCACAACCTTTTTTTTTTTTTTTTTACCAGAGGGGTGAATTTCCCAAATCTTGCTTCCTTCATCTTTAATTTTGCATTTAACAATACCAGTATTTTGAATAATTCATGCAATACGTTAATTTATTTTAATCATTTTTAAAAAAAATTTTTTTTTTTACATTTTTGGGTTTATTTTCATTTTTTTGACTAAATACTTCAAATTATCACTTTTTTTTCCCACACATACTGTAAAGCATCTTTAAGGTACATTTACAGACATTTGGCATTTTTACAGAGGTTTTTCATTTTAGAGAAATTGCCGCACAAAAAAACCTCAGTGCGTGTTCACGTCGAGGATATGACACAAGTTGCATCTTATTTTCTTATTTTAATCTGCTCAAAGGATGACCAGAAAGGACTGAACTGCTGTAACGGTGTTTAATATAGACTGTAACTATAGTATGAAATTGATCATTTCTTAGTGCACCTGATGAAAATTTCTAACATACCCATTGTCATTGGCTGCACTGCTCACCACATTTCCTGTCTTGTATCGTCTAATTCATTCATACGGATCTTATAAATACACACAGTCCTGTTATAGACCTTTGCTGGGAAAAGCCAACTGCTTTTCTCATGAAAACAGAAAATGCCAACTTTGCCAACAGGGCTGAAGTGAGTTGGCAAAGTGCTCAGTTAAATCATTTTGTTACTTTTCCATGTCATGTTTCTTAGAATGAAACAATAGCCTATAGTGCCTCTGGGAGCCAAATACTAATAACAACTCGTCCTAGAATCAAAGGAGAATCAATATTTGCTCAAATATTGCCTGTGGATATGACCATCAACATGATTTTTATTTTATTTTTTTTTTGTGTAAAAAGATGGTAGTCTCTCTTTTTGTTCATTTTGTAGAGAGCACATAAAACATAAATCAATTAAATAGTTTTTCTTTGAAGAACAACAAAGCAGGCTAACTAATTGGATCGCTTTATAAATTCATTTCACAATTGTTTAATAAGAGCATCCAACAACGAGAAATCAATTTGGGTATTACAGGCTGTAAGAAATGGTTTCATTTCAGAATGTCAGCAGAGTGAGCGAGACTTATGAGACCTTTCACCCATTCTTAAAATAGAATCATTTCTTATTTAGAACTAAAAAAAATAATGTTACCGTATCTCCGAGCGAGACTGCTGGCTGCATGGAAGATGATGAATTATTCTAGTGAAGTGATGTATTTGCCTTTTATGCCATCTAGTGACTATTGTTGAAACTACAAAAACAGGTCACAGTTACATGATATGTAGTATTTATATTTTTATCACAAATAAAATAAAATGAACTTCTCTTCAGACTCAAACATGGGAAAATGGTTATCTAAATACAACACAACCCCAGTGTCTTTTCCATTATCAAACCTTGATTGTGTGCAATAAAACTTCACATAGCTGCTACTGAAGGTAAAGGCAAGGAAGGGGCTGATGCACAGGGCGGGTGGTTGATAGGGCGTTTAATTTAGCAGAAAACTGAAGAAAAAAAAATGATATACTCTTAAAACAGGGAACTAAACTGGGGTTTTGGGGTCCATATTGTTGTCTCTGGAGGTATATAAAATTTGCTCCTAAATCTGATGCTTTTATCGAAACGACTTACAACTAAGACAAGACACGGGTATTGCTTAAGGACACAACCACGGCAGCTTGGTGGTGCTGGGATTTGAACTCACAACCTCCTGTAGCTAAAAGTCTTACCCGCTGAGCCAATGTACCCTTAACTGGATGGACATACTTTTAAAGAAATGTCATTAAGGTACACAATTGGACTTTAAATTAAATAAAGATGCATTTGTTTGGCTATGTTCACATTACAAGCTTCACTGAATGATTCTGTTTTTTTTTGCTCAGATCGGATATGCCTATCTTGATGGTTCACATAGCTGTCTTTAATTTTAACCCACCTGTCCCCAAAACTGCACATCCATTTCTTGGGCAAATGTTTCGAACACTGCTCGGTTTCAATAGATTCCCTCCAGGTTTGCTTGTATCGAGTCCCCAAATATCAATAAATCATCAATTTCCCCATTCTTCTACTCTTCTAATATAGTGACTGCTTTTGGTGTCCTGTGTAGTTGTATTGCCGCACTACTGACATTGGATGATGTCGAGGACAGTGATTTAGTCAGATATGAAATTCTGTGTCTCCATAGAGTCTTAAAAAAATCAGATCTATGTGACATTAAGACAAAAAAAAAAAAAAAAACAGATTTGTATCACTTTAACCTGGTAATGTGAACACATGCTGCACTCATGGGAAGTGGGAACTTGCAAACATGGGCGTCGGCAGCAAGTTAACCAGCTACCGTTAGTGATCATGAGTTTACGGTGTATTTATTTTAATATTGACCTTACAGTTTATATGTATCTATGTTAACTGATGTAAAGTACATACTATTATAAACTCATTTAAAGTAGCTGAAAGTGTGAGCAACCATATAAGTTCAGGACACCTTTCCAACTTTCCTAGTAGGAATTCCAAGGAATTCTAGGGCATCTTCATTGGTTTTTCCTAGTTGGAGGTTGGCAATTATGCTGTGTTCATGGCCAAGTGGGAACTGAGAAGTTTTCGATTTCCCAGTAGGAAAGATTCATTTGAACTCCAATTCATAATTCCTACTTGGAAGGTCTAAGTTTTTCCGAGAGCTCAGACTTCTTCGAGCTGCGATTCGCTGACATCAATTCAACATGGCGGCGCTCACAGTGAAGAGTAAGAAAAAGAAACGAGTGTGATTTAAAGTTTCTAAGCAGCATTCAATTTGAAATTGCTAAATACTGGGTGATAACTGAAACGTTGATCTGCTTTCGGCAAGGTTTTTTGAACAAAAAGATGCACTAACCAAACAACTCTTTAATTCCAGTTTTTGTAGACAGGTCACAGTGAGAATTTTTATACATTTTTGTTTTACACCTGACTTCAGACGGCTGAGTTTGGATGAACGCTCTAAAGAGGAAAAGTAGGAGATTCTGAGTGGGAAAATGCAAGGAATGGAATGTGCCATATTATTTATATGCATTTAGCGTTTTCCTGCTATTGTAGCATCTTTAACGTTGGTAAATCTGTGTATTGTACATCAAACATTTGTTCTCATTATTTGAAATGTACTGTTATTATTCCTGTTCTTGAAATGCTATTAGAAGGAAAGTAATACATGACAAAATCTGCCTGTATGCCCTCCCCCCTTTCTTTCTGTATGACTGTCTGCCGTCGACCCCAGAATGTTCAGTGTGCATCAGCAGGTCAACCCGTCTTTAACAGCCGTAGCAGCTACATGCTATATTTTAATATATATTAATATATATTTATATTAATATATAGGTCCTCAAATATATAATGCACTACATATTATAAATAATAATAATAATAATAATAATAATAATAATAATACTCATTCAACAAGATATTGGTACCACAGAGGCCAATGTCAGGCAGTCAAAGCACACTCACACACAAACACACATACACACACACACACATACAACAGAGACATGTATACATTCATATCCTTGTAAAGCACTGATCATTTGTGTTGCTTATTTCCTCAAGTAATACAATTTGGGCAAATGCAACACGACTTGAAAAATGCAAAGTACGCCACTCACACTGTTTTCCAGATTCTTTACAAGTCATGAAATACATTGTACCATGTTGAAAGGCACAGAGGCTATACAGATCTGGTTGTTGGCCCCTGACAAACACAGCAAGCATGAAAAGGAATGCGAGACAGAAATACATTTCGAACACACAAGCATTTGGAGATTCTTGGAACTGGATGCTGAACTGGATGGTTTCCATCCTTTCTGAGGTCTCTAGTTTTGTTGTAAACAAAATTAGCCATAAAGTTTCCTCCATGATACTTATTGCTTCTGACAGGGCCACCACAGAGATGTTCTTCAGTCTGAACCTCCACAACATTTTCACATACTCTGAAAAAAGTTCCTTCAAATGCAGGTTTTCATTCTGCCCATTGCTGGGTTATGGAGTGGTGGCTTGTTTAGAGGATGCCTAGCACCTTGTTGTTTGCATGTTCTTTCAAATGATTCTCGCAGGACAGAACATGCTAGCCTGTCGCCAGTCTCCGATTCCTGCAATGCGACTCATGAAAAGGGTTCAGGTACTGTTGCCTTGCTCTTGTTCGAACATGAGCATGGCGAGCTGGGACCGGGAGCCGATGCTTTCACGTTTGCTCTGGAGGCAACGGTGGAAGGTGTCCTCGCTCAGCCGTGCATCACACGTGTGATTTCGGTACTCCTGGCGCAGTGCAGGCTCCACGGCACGGAACACGTGCAGGCCTGAATAGCGCACAAACACATCATAGGTATCCAGGCTCTCCAGCAGCTCCTCGTCCTCATGCGCGTCGGCGTCCATGCGTGCACGAGCAGTCATATAGTCGCCATTGTAGAAGCATGCCTCTTCAAAAGAATAGCGGTCGAAGTGGCCTGCCTCACGCACTAAATCTGTAGCCGTGGGCAGAGCCTCATCCGGATACGCCACTCGTGGGTTGAAATTTTGAAAATGGATGGGGAAGAAAACCTGCCAACCACTTATAGCATTCATGCGGCAGCGATTCAGGAATTCGGAGTTGAGTGCCGTGTCAGCAGTAGCTAGCAAAAACAAAGTGTCTGCCGGATGCTTCCTCGATACCACATCCAGCACACGCAGAAGACCCGGGTTCTCTATCTTCACACTGATCCATGGGACTTTGACATTAGGAAAGTGCCGTTCTATTGCAGAAACTTTTGCCTTGACCTCTGCAAAAACATCATCAATGCCCACTTTCTGTGCCTCTGCAGGCTCATACAGGAACAGGAAGCTGAGTATTGCATTCTCGGCTGGCTCAAACAGACCCGAAGCGCAGCGATCAAGAAACTGAACCGCTGTAGTACGGTCTGCACTAGTTAGGGGCAGCAAAATGTGTACCCGTGTGGCCTCCGTCACATACGGCATGGGGATGATCTCCACCCGGCTTAAGGGCCGCAGCAAATGAACGCGCCGTGACACCAACTGCCCCGAACCCGTTTCAGTCTCAGCCCGGAGCTGAAGGTCAAGTGTGTATTCCATGCCGCGGGTTGGATCAAAGCGGCGGTAGCCGTTGACTAACTGTGGGGCACTCAGTTGCAGAACAGGTGAGTATTTCTTATTCAGCTCAGCCACAGCAACATTAATGACATCATCCACATCGGCGCGGTCGGCGCCACTCAGCTGGCACTTTGGCGAGCCATCGGAACAGGAGAACAGCTGCTCCTCTGTGAAATAGTCCCAGCGCAGCACCTCAAACCGACTCTTGGGCTCGAAGGGAGGCGGGACCCCTACAGGCCATGCTGCGCTCCTGTTGCCGTCCACAGCCAAGTGGCTGATGTTCTTTATCTCCGTCTGGAGCAAACACAAAACAAAGCACTACAATCAACATCAGAGTAACTGAAGCATTACTGGTGTTTGTGTAGAGCTGATCATTAAGGTATGTTTTATTTTTTTTTTTTGGAGCGTGCCACATAATCGAGATGTTGAAACAAGGTCACTGAGAAATGTAGGAACGCCAGTAAAAATATTGTGTTTCAACAGCTGCATAGTGTTTTCTTTGCCTTTTCCGTCAAGTGAAACTGCAGTACAACACTCCACTGCATTTAAGCTACCCATTTAGTAAGTGTGGCCGCATTGGGAAAACCCTTCACATGGTGAAAATTTGACATTTTCTACTATATATAGTTCTGAAAACGAACGGGTTTCCGGAACTGAAATATCTTCACCACAAGTAAAGTTCTAACAATTTAAAGTGTGGTTTCCCTTACAAGCGAAAAGGGAGAAAACTGCAATTAAAGATTTTCATTCCAACTGTAATGCAGAAGCATCGTGGACATTTTTACAGCCAGTATCCAATGCTCATACTGAATGGATTAGGCGTATGCCGGGTTTGCTACAACATGTTACTATCCACCAATTTGATCAAAGTGTGACATTCGCTGTGTGAGAAATTCACACCTGGCCAGCAAGGTTTTAGACATGCTTAGGCAGATTATTTATACCAGTGCACTTGATAAACTGGCTTCTTACCCAACTTGATCTTTGCAGGAAGCCTATACAAGATTAAAAAGAAAAAAATATTTTGTTGAAATATATTTATGGTTTCTCAAAGATGAGGTGTGAAAATGTTAGAGGCAAATAAAAGACACATTTTGGCCAAAAATAGATTTTCGTCACCAGAATTTAGCCCCTGTAACATCCAGCAGGTTTTCCCAAGCTGCCACACGCATGTATTAGAGTTGATATATAAAATAAATAAACTTGTGCTGACGGGCATGATTTAGTTCAAATGTAAACAGGCCACAGTTTGAGATGGCTTGTGTTTAGGGCTTTACAGGAATCTATTAGGATATAATATCAACATCATCATGAATTATATCACAATACACTTTTCTGAGATATTGTAGATATTGTAATACCTTTTTATTATTGTTTTTTTTTTTTTTATTATAAACCTACTGTAAACACCGTGAAAAAAATGTGTACTTACTCTTTAAAACGGTCATAATGAACAAAAATAATAAAAATATCAATATTAATAAACAAATGATGATGATGATGATGATGATGATGATGACAGTTGCAGTTACAGTTGCAGTTGGCAGTGTGTTTTGGGTCATTGTCTTGCTGCAAGATCCTCCCAATTAAATTCTTTGTAAATTGGCAGACAGAATTCCTCTGTAGACTTCTGAAGTCATTCTGCTGCTACCATCATGAGTTACATCATCAAGAAAGATTAGTGAGCCCATTCCAGAAGCAGCCATAGAAGCTCAAGCCATAACACTACCTCCACCATTCTTGACCAATGAGCTTGTATGTTTTGGATCATGAGGAGATCCTTCCTTTCTCCACACTTTGGCCTTTCCATCACTTTGGTAGAGCTTAATATTGGATACAGAACTTTTCTGGCTCAACTCTCTATTTCTTTGCAAATTCAAATCTTGCCTTCCAATTCTTACTGCTGATGAGGGGTTTGCATCTTGTGGTATGACCTCTATATTTCTGCTCGTTTCGGTCTTCTTTGAACGGTAGATTGCAATAACTTCATCCCTGCCATGTGGGGGTTGTTGGTGAGGTAACTGACTGTTGTTTTTGGGTTTTTCTTAACAGAATCACTGAGAGAGCTGTGATCAAATGCTGTTGTTTTCCTTGGCTGACTTGTTCGAGGTCTGGTTGTTAGTACACCAGTGTTTTCTTTCTTTTTCAGGACATTCCAAACCATTGTATTGGCTGTGCCCAATGCTTGTGCAATGGCTCTGATCAATTTCCCCCTCTTTTCTCAGCCTAAAAGTGACTTGCTTTTTTCTCATAGACAGTGGTCTGACTTTCATGTTGGTTTCTCCTTTTTAAAAAACAAATGCAATCTTCACAGGTGAAACACAGGGCTCAAACCAAGAGTATGCATTCAGAGCTATTATTTGTTTAAACTGTCTAACAGGGCAACAAAAAAAAACACCTGTTAAGTCCAATGATCCAATATTTCTGATCACTTAAAAAATGGGTGGGTTCAAACAATAGGTACCACATTCTAAGTTGTTAAACACATCTAGATGTGTCATATTGCCCATCCCACTACTCAGTTTGGAAGGCTTTAAGCAGTCACTGGATTGTAAACAGTCATTCCAGTGATTTCCACATAAACACCTCTTCCACAGAGGAGCATATGCTTTACACCAATTCTAACTTTACCAATTTGACATGAAGTAATGATGAGTCATCCACAGCTACATGGTGTGTGAATCTCAAATACTGAAAGGAAATAAATTTTTGATATTAGTTATATCGCATAGGAATAATAATCCAAATGGAATGGACCAGGAGTTGGCAGGCCGCAAGGGGGGTGATTTTCGGTTTTGTTTTAAACAGGCGGTCGGCATCCCTTCAGGACAGCCACTTGCTATATCTGCTACATTTTCAAGAATTAATGTGCGTGTAAGAGGGCTTAATTATATAATTATGAAAAAAAGAATTATGACAATGGAAAGAGAGAGGAGTAAGGAGTGAAGGAAGGAGCCCGGTATAGAGGGACAGATAAGAAAGAACTGGAGACTTTCACCTGAAGTTTCTTGATCTCTTCATAGGTTTTCTGTAGCTCTCTTTCCGTGAAGTATCTGTGCAGGCGATACATCTGCTCTGGGCTGCTCACTGGGTGAACCGAGAGAGCGTTCTGGAAGTCGGGGCTTTCATCTCCACTCAGGTCCATGTTTTTTTTCATCTCAAAGTAATTATAATGAAGACCCTGTGAGACAAAACGAAAAATATCCAAATATGACAAGCAGTCCAATACCGACTAGTTCACATAAATCACTAAGTTTAAAGCATAATGCTGCATCTTTCATATATGCTAAACTACAGTTCATCATAACTTAAAAAGCACATGACCCTGCCAAGTGCTCCTGCTGACAGCAGTAATCCTGTTTTAAACATCTCATCCTAATTACCCTAATTAACTTAACGACTCTCAGCAGGCCATCCTGCAGAGCGCAGGAAGTCCTTTCACTTCTGGCTTGCTCACATCAGAGACTAGTCATTCTTCTTTGCTAATCCTACTGCCACCGACTTAACGAGTGCCAAGATCCAAACCTTATTCCGCAACGGAAACCAAAAACAATAATGGCTGACTATGTTTACATCATAGTCTGTCTAGGGATAAACCAAGTTTGAGTGTCTGGATCCTCAAGTAGTCTTGCTCTCCGAAAAGTGGTGATTTTGTATTGGCTGGAGTTTTGCTGTATTGTCAGTCATCTCTCTGTAACTCTGTCTGGCTTGTCACTGTTAAACCACCACAGATCAATCTAACCATGCAAAGCCTGGATTACATGTGTGTACACAAGATGGCTGCGGCACATAGAGTATTGCTCATGCACCTCCACAGAAATACACTCTGTGTCTGTGTGGTGCAATGCCAACACAAGTTGTGGGGTCAGTATAGCACCACGTGACACTGTCCACAACTGACTAAACAAACCAGCATTGTGTCTCAAATTGCATCCTTATGTACCTTTGTATAGTTGCTTATTAACACTACCTTTTGCAATTAGTATTTGGATTTTAAAAACCTTCAAAAAGTCTTGCATACCAGTCTTCTGGATCTTCTAGATTAGTAAATACTTTTGAATGTGAGGTCATAACATTTGTACTCAGCTATGTTCTCCTATGCCAAGGAGTTACCGTCTGGGGAATACTTGTTTTTCCTTGCAGAAATATTTTACCCTATTACTCCTACTACTGTGTATTACGTATACTACTGTGTATTATGTCTGTTTATAGGAGAAAGATTTCAGACACTATATACAGTCAAGTCCATAAATATTTGGACAATATTTGTGGACAATAATAAGTTATTGATATTGTTAAGGACGTCAGACACCGGATGCTTATTAACTTCCTTCTACTTAATTCTGACAAGACAGAAGTACTTGTACTAGGACCACATGCATTTGGAAGTAAGCTTTCTGATTGCGTAGTATCTCTGGATGGCCTTTCCGTTTCATCACATGCAGCGGTAAAAAAAAACCTTTACCTTTATTGACTCCAGTCTTTCAACTGAAGCTCATGTAGATAATATTGCTAGGATAGCCTTCTTTCATCTCAGATACATTGCTAAGATAAGAAATATAATGTCACTACACAGAAAAAAAAAATAGTTCATGCTTTTGTTACCTCTAGGTTGGATTATTGCTATGCCTTGCTGTCTGGATGTTCCAGTAGGTGCATAAACAAGTTCTAGATAGTCCAGGATGCAGTAGCCAGATTCCTTACTAGAACCAGAAGATATGACCACCTCACCCCTATCTTATCCACCCTGCATTGGCTCCCATTCAAATTTTGCACTGATCATAAAATACTACTATTTACCTATAAAGCACTGAATGGTCTCGTGCCGCAGTACCTGAGCAAACTTCTGGTCTTTTATGATCCACCACGCCTATTTCGATCAAAAGGTGCAGGCTACTTGGTGGTATCTCGAATAGCGAAGGCTACAGCAGGGGACAGAGCTTTCTCTTACAAAGCCCCACAGTTATGGAACAGCCTTCCAATTAGTGTTCGGGAATCAGACACAGTCTCAGTATTTATGTCTAGGCTGAAAATATTTGTTTAGTCAAGCCTTTTGTGAATAGTTTTTTTTCTTAGGTAAAGGAGCAGATCTGGAGGGTTTATGGGCATAGAGTGTTGTGGTGAACTGGGATGTTTGGATGCCGTCACCCCCCACTCTCACACGTTCACTCAGGTTTGTTGACAGTGGAGTGGCTGGCCGCTTTATGTCCCAGGGCACCCTCATGTCTGTGTTACTTTCTGGCTCTCCCTTTTAGTTATCCTGCCATAGCTAGTCTTGCCGGAGTCCCTGCTTGCACTCTGCAAACAATGTACATATTCTTTAACCATTATGTGGCAATTAGCATACCTAACAATCTCTCTCACTCTCGAGCTACACATGCTACTCCTGAGATGGCAGTGATCCTGACCCCTTCTGCTCTCCGGATCTGCCTGATCCATAAGGACGCCCTACTTCTGGTTGGATTTCTTATCACTTGGAAACCACTCGCTGTTGCTGAAGATGGACCCACACAGACAGCCTGAAGTTACATGAGATTACTGTGGATGGTACCACACAGAAACCAAGAAGAGGACTACAAATGTTATAATAGCTTTAGGACTGCAATTCCCACGAACAGTTTTGCACTCAAGTCTCCATCATTGAACAGTTGATAACTTCAACAAAATAGACTTCACGTGAAAACTATAATGAAATCTTGTGGTTACACAACTGCACTTTTTGACCATATAGTACACGGTTATAGAAGGGAATTATTTGTAATTGCACTACTCGTTGTCACTCAGATGAGGATGGGCTCCCTTTTGAGTCTGGTTCCTCTCAACGTTTCTTCTTCATATCGTCTCAGGGAGTTTTTCCTTGCCACTGTTGCCTCTGGTTTACTCATTATGGATAAATTCATAAATTTAAAATTTACATCCTGAGTTTATATATTTCTATAAAGCTGCTTTGTGACAATGTCCATTTTTAAAAGTGCAATACATATAAAATTGAACTGAATTGAATTATTTCACTTACAAGTAAGCAGATAAAAGGTCTAGAGTTGATTTCAAGTGTGGTGTTTGCATTTGCAATCTGTTGCTGTTAACTCTCAATATGAAGTCCAAAGGGCTGTCACTGCCAGACATGCAAGCCATCATTAGGAAAATCAAAACAAACCCGTTGGAGAGATGGGAGAGATTGGGGAGATAACTAAAACATTAGTTATGCCCAAATCAACTACTTAGTACATTCTTAAAAAGAAAGAACACCTGTTGAGCTCAGGAACACCAAAAGGCCTGAAAGACCACAGAAAACAACTGCTGTGGATGACAGAAGAATTCTTTCTCTGCTGAAGAAAAGCCCCTTCACAACAGTTTTCCAGATCAAGGACACCCTCCAGGAGGTAGCTATATCTGTGTCAAAGTCGACAACAAGAGAGGACTTACCAAGTCCTCTCTGTAAGAGTAAGTACAGAGGGTTTACCATAAGATGTAAACCACTGTTAAGCCTCAAAAACAGGAAGACCAGATTAGAGTTTTAAAAAAAAAAAAAATACTGTACAGTTCTGGAGCAACATCCTATGGAGAGATGAGAAAGATCAACTTGTACGAGAATGACTGGAAGAGAAGAGTATGAAGAAAGGAAAGAACTGCTTATGATCTGAAGAATACCACCTCATCTTATGGCTGCCAGTGGTACTGGGTCCTTTGTATTTATTGATGATGTGACCGCTGACAAAAGCAGCAGGATGAATTCTGAAGTGTATAGGGCTATATTATGTGCTCAAATTCAGCCAAATGCTTCAAAATTCAGTGGACAAAAAGCACACTTTGAGAGCATCCCAAGACTATTTTAAGTCAAAGAAGCCAAATGGTCACGTCAACCACCTGACGTGAATCCATCTGAGCATGCACTTCACTTGCTGAAGGCAAAACTGAAGGCAGAGTGCCCTAAGGACAAGCAGGAACTGCAGACAGCTGCAGTAAAGGCCTGATAGAGAATCACCAGGGAAGAAACTCAGCATCTGGTGATGGGTGTGGGGTCTAGATTTCAGTCAGTCTTCAACTACAAAGAATTTGCAACCAAGTATTAAAAATGACAATTTAATTTCTGATTGTTAGATAAATATCCTCACATTAAAGCTGAAAGTCTGCACTTTTAGGTCATTTTCATTATTTAATTTCCAATATAAAAGTATACTCCAATAAACTGTGGTTGTCAGCTAAAATAACAATAACTTTGTCAATGCCCAAATTTTTATGGACCTGACTGTATAGCACTTGTCTCACAGTCCTGTTGTTTACAGATGTGGTAGCTGATTAAGTCAAAATACTTAATATTATGATAATGTTATTTTTGTAATACAGGGTATCCCAAAAGTCTGCTCCCTGGAGGACTAGTGGTTAGGCCACCGTGCTCTCACCACTGCAGCCCGGGGTTCGATTCCTGGCCAGGGAACCAACCCCAGCCACGACAGTGCACTCCCAGTGCTGGTCCCAAGCCCAGATAAAACTGGGGAGGGTTTCGTCAGGAAGGGTATCCAGCATAAAAACTGTGCCAAATCAAATATGCGGACCAGTGATCTGCTGTTTCGACCCCTAACAGGAGCAGCTGAAAGAAGAAGAAGAACAACAACAACAGGGTGTCCCAAAAGTCTCCACACATAGAAGAAATTAACACTTTTTAGCAAAATGTCTTCCAAAATATTTCATACTTAGTTTATATTATATACATTTTTTCCAGATAGCCTTTAAGAAAGACAAAAGAAGAACATATTGAAAATATTCTCACGGCTGGATTGGGAAGCTGTTACAAGGTTGTGATGGAGTTTAGCAGGAAACATGGCAAGCACATCACACATGAAACTGTTGCCAAACCTATTAACGAATTCAAAAAGACTGGAAGTGTTGCGGCCCAACCGAGAAGTGGATGTCCACGAACATCCACTGACAAAGGCACAACCAACGTGGTGCTGGCGTACATAGTCCCCTACGTATGGAGACTTTTGGGACACCCTGTATAACAAAGCTTTCCTGGCATTTCAACAGTTAAATATCTGATCAGAGGAAACTTGCTATGGCTGCCCCAGGCTCTTTAAAACAAATGATGTCAACCACCTACGTGAACAAATCAAGACAAAAGGGTGCCTCTACTTGCCTATCAACCATGCTGCCTGTCAAAATTCAGTTTTTTTGTGATGTTTTAAAAAAAAAAAAAAAAAAAAAAAAAAAGAACCCAAGATAAATAATGTCATATTTTTTCCACCTTTAATGTGATAAAAGCAACTAACAAAATTCAAGTGAAAAACAAGTAGAAACATTTTAGAGAAAAAAGAAAAAAAAAGGAAAAAAAAAAAAAAACCTTACAATAACCTGGTTGTACAAATGTGCACACACTTTTATAACGGAGCATGTGACTGTGCTCAGAATTCAGTAATCAGATTCAAACTCATGTTTTATAATTATCATACATCTGCCTTCAAAGAAGTGATTCTGATTAAATAAAGATCAGCTGTTTCGGTAGGATTTTCTTAACATCTTCTTGGTTTCATCTGACTGCTGAAGCCATGGTACAGGACCTCATTGTTGAAAGTCATCAATCAGGAGAGGGGTACAAAAGAATTTTACATTAGATGTAACATTAGAAGGCCATCATCAGCAAGTGCAGAAAATGGTCTCATCACAGTGACATTACCAAGAACAGGACGTCCCTCCGAAATAGACAAAAAGATAAGAAGACTTATCAGGGAGGCTGCCAGGCCCCGATGGAAGCCCTTGCTCACAAAAACAACAATCACCCCAAACCCTATGGGGGTTATGTGTTATGATCTGATCACACCAAGGTAGAACTTTTTGGGCATAATTCTAAAAAATATGCTTGCCACAAAAACAACGTAGCTTTTCACCCAAAGAACACCATACCCATGGTGAGGCACGGTAGTGGCAGCATTATGCTATGGGGCTGTTTCTCTTTAGCAGGGACTGGGGCTCTATTCAAGATAGAGGGAATCATGGACAGATTCAAATACCATTTTGGCACAAACCCTGCAGGCTCCTGTTAGACAGGTGAAGATAAAGAAAAATGACAAATGACCCAAAGCACAAGTCAATAAAGGAATGGCTTCAGAAGGAACAGTTAGTTTTTGAAGTTTTTAGCCAGAGCCCAGATTGAAATCCATTCGAAAACCTATGGAATGACTTGAAGAGGGCTGTGCACAGGAGATCCCCTCACTATTTAATAGATTGTGGAGCATTTTTGCAAGAAAGAGTGGAACAAATCAAGAATTTGGTATATTCTTACCCCAAAACACTGAGTGTTGTTTTACAAGCAAAAAGTGCTTTAACAAAGTATTAGTTAAGGCATGCACACACTTGTGCCAACAGGTTATTGTACGTTTTTTCTTTTTCTTCCCTAAAATGTTTGTTTTTCACCTGAATTATGTTGGTTGCCATAACACATTAAAGGTGGAAAAAGATCTGACATGATCGATCTCTTTCATATTTATTTACATCACAAAAATCCACAATTTTAACAGGAGGGTGTAGACTTTTTTATTCCCACTGTATAAGAGTGACTGGGGTGTGATCTGTGTACCACTGATTACTATACATATGTATATATCTGTAAATCTAAGAGGTAAAAGGCATTTTAAAAAATAGTAAAGGGCCTGACAGCAACCTACAAGCATATTTCAGAACATTAATACAATATTTACAGCAATTTAGAAAATTCCATTTTAGCATGTCCCAAATATACCTTTAAATATAATCGTTTGAATACTTCACTCAACTCTGTTACCTGAACACTTTCACCAGGCTTGTGCAATACTGATTTTTCCCCGCTCGCCATTTACCATTTTAAAAAAATCACGATAAATGATTTAATAATATATATTAATAAGAAATAATAATATTTTCAGAAGTCAGGAACTGCTTGTTGGCAGTGGCACTCACGAAAA
The DNA here is from genome assembly GCA_022985145.1 of Pangasius djambal. Classification (NCBI taxonomy): domain Eukaryota; kingdom Metazoa; phylum Chordata; class Actinopteri; order Siluriformes; family Pangasiidae; genus Pangasius; species Pangasius djambal. Next base: position 27,376,828 of record CM040976.1, on the reverse strand, counting down.
CTAGATAGTGTTTTTTTTAGGCTATTCTGCAGTAAACAGTAAAAACCACAACAAAACATTTTCAATATAATCCTTTTAGCGAATGTTAACTACGTACTTGTCTAAAGTTTAGCCAAACATACACTGATGTAACTTCATGTTATATATTATGTTACACATTAATGTACTCGACATAATCTCCATTTACCTTGACAGAAAGTGAGGAGCGAGTCCAGACTAGAGCATGTGAGATGGGGCGAATGGGGTGTGGCTTCCACTGAAGTATCAATATCAGTTAATAGTGTTCAAAACACCTGTGAAAATCATTCCAAAATTCATCTGCCGATTGTCTCATCTCCCATTTTATTGGGGAGAAAAAGACTGCTCTTTTGGTATATTTTTAGTGATAACTCATACTAGGATATACCAACGTTAAAGTAGAGTATTAAAGGTTGGCAGGTCTTGTAACATAACATAATGAGACTAAATGTCACTGAATAACATGGCAGTGTAAAATCGTGTCGAGATAATTAAACTACTATATCAAACAAACCTATTCACCCCTATTAAATATTTGGAATTTTCCACAAGTCACATATTCAACAGGAAGTTACATTATCCGAATGATCATGGGAAGGTCACTCTTATTTTCAGTGACTGTGATCTTGATTGATGAGGACAATTTGAAAGTATAACAGAATTACCAAAATTATAGACTGAAAATAAATGAATGGGTTTTTTTAATTAAGTAAATCTTTTCAACGTCCTCAAAGCCTTCATGCCATTATTATGCGTGATTTCTAATTCTATGCTAAAAACTCAACGCTGTTACTTATTTAAGATTCAAATGTAGCCACTGTCAGCAAAAAAACAAAACAAAAAAAAAGTGATATTGTTGCCTGAGATGGGTTAACACATTTTTCAGTGTTACAAGGGCTAAATGGCACCCCATCAGTGGACTCACCCATAAACCAAGAGTGGTGCAGTTTAATGTATTTGGCAGGAAATCAAATCATGCTCTGTAAACTGCATGCAGCATACATATTGCAGTGCATCTTGGGACATGTTCTGTGAGACTGTGGTGAGGTTCACAAACTTATGACTGCTTCCTTGCAAGTGCATCGGCATCAGAAATAGGGACTTTGGCCCTGAAATACTGTTAGCGTTCATATTTTGGACCCGGTATTGCACTTCGCTGTACTGCATCTCAATATGAAACAAGCCACCTTCTCATCGGAGGCAAAGACTCCTGGGCATTGTGGTTTCCTGCTGACACACGAGTGCCGAGTTTGAAAAATGAAGTCACTTGTGGCCAGCATAAACATGGACCTCTCAGGGGAATGCAGCAACATGAACAGTTTGCTTTATCTACACTGGTCTGCTTTTGGAGCTGGCCAAGATGATCCATGCCAGGTTCTAATCTGTCAAACTCTCCTGCATATACAGCTCTACACTAACGTAGATTCTATTTTACATACAATTTAATTGGGCCTCATGAGGAGTATCTTCAGTCGAGAGTCCATCCTCTACTGAAGAGGCGTGTACTCTCTGTGTAGTTGGAAAGCCTTGAAGCAACACAACTTTAGCAACAAAATTAGAAAATATGTGAGGAAGAGAAAGTAGCTGCATGAAAGGGTAGGAAAAAGGGAACGATTAAAATTATGAGTCATAATTGTATGGTGGCCTGCAAAAACCCTTCATATGGTCAAAAAGCGACATTTTCTAGTATACATCATTCCTTTTTCCTCAACCGAAATATATTTACCTTTTTGCATGTATTTTAAAACACATCAGTCCAATGCCAGGAAAGACACCCTACCTATTTCTACATTTATAACCTAATCTACTTATGGGAAAAAAACATTACTGCCAAATTTTAAAGAATTATAGGTTTAGAATGGGAATGAGTTATCACTTTAGATTGTCAGCATCATCCACATCTGTCTTATCATCTGAGGTAAAAGACACTCGACTGATCTCTGTTCCTGCTAACATCAGTGGGGAAATAATCACTGATTAATTCAGTTCAGCTCTATTTTTTTTTAATTTCTTGTTTTAAGGTCATTTAGACATTTTTCCACTGTCATTTGTACAGAACGTGTAGTACAAGTGCTCTTCTCTGTATCAATGATGTAATGGCACAGGAGCACTGTAGACAGCTAGTATCTGATTACACACTGAACTGATCAGGCTTATGTCTGCTTCACTACGGTATGTAGGCTACCTGTCCGAAAGCTTGAACAAATTGTGCACACTTATGTACCAAGGTTTTAGAAATCTTTCTGCAGACTGACTGCATTTACAGCTGCTGGCTCCTTACCCAACAGGATGTCTGCAGGCAGAGAGCCAAGGCAAGGTTAGAAAGGATCCTAAATAAAATCATTTGCCTGCCTGTTTGGTAAAGTATATTTATGTTTCTTTTAAGTAGAGGTCTCAAAGTATATTACTGGCAGAAAAACTCTATTTCGGTCATTTTGACGGGCTTTCGCAAACCACCAAACAATTAATCCTCATACAGATTCAGTACGTGCTAATGGATCCGTCCTACCTCGTGCTCCTTCACACAGCTAATGCCAGCATAATCGATGATGCAGCGCCCCAGCCACTCGTCAGGCCTGACACTAACAATGTCAGTTCGGCAACGCTCCAGGAAGGGCTTAAGCTTCAGCAATAAGGCCCTGGACAGGAGGAAACCTGAGCCTCCATGGCAGTACCTTCCCTGGGCTTCACCTCCAATGAACTCCCCTGGGTGGCCCATGTACAACTGGAGGTCCATGCTCAAGTGGCCCACCAGTGTCTTCAGTCTGTCAGGCTGGATGTAAGTGTCATCCTGAAGTATGTAGAACCAGTCATACTCTGCTACATGGTGCTCCAAGAGGTACTGCACCGACTGGAACATGTTAGGCACAGGATGCTCGTGACCGTGGGCCACCACAAACATCCCGTGAGGGACTTTGCGGTTGTGAGAGCTGGTGAAAAAGATAAGACGGCCATCCAGGTGGTGATTCAGGGTCCTGTTAACTGCCACGGCAAATGTGTTCAAGCTGTTTTTGGATGTCATAACTGCCACGAAGAGACGCTCATGAATACCCAGCTCCGTGCTGGCATACTTGGCTCTAAAGAGAGTAAACAGGAAAAGAAAAGAAAAAAAAAAAAAAAAGAGTTGCATAAAATTTACATTACATTAAAAAAATAGGTTGGCATAATGTCTTAGCTCATAAGGATAACATCTTGTTTCTATGTGTTATCTAATTAGATTAGATTAAATAGTTTTCTCACTGCAAACACTAAGAATCATGTTGCTGCCTAAAGACTTTGGGACAAATTTATCTTAAATGGCTCCACAGACGGAATGTTTTTCTTCCCTTATTAGAGCTCTTTATTCCACCTTTAATTTAAGCTAACAACATTATTAGAACTCCAATAATCATAAGGCGTCTGGTATAAAAATACACTCCTGGGCAAATAGCAAAATGGGCTAAGCCCAAAACAGAAAATGTTAAGCTTTTAATGTTAATGGTCTTAACAACAAATCATTGTTCAGAAAATTAGCAAGAATTAAACAAATGCACTCCTGAGCGCTCCTGCGCCACCATTTGCCCATTTACTTTTGCTGCAGTGAACTGTTTGGGGAAAACAGGGAAATTCATTTATATAGTCTTCTTGTACACAAAGATAAGATCATGATAATGATTAAAATGTTTGATGTCAAATTCAAACTAACTCATGTCCAGGTGTACAAAATTTTCCAAAAATGTCTTCTGGGATGTTTTTTTTTTTTTTTTTAAACGATTAGTCATTATTTGGTTATCTGCCACATGTAGCCCATCAAGGGCCACAAGGCTTAAATATTTAAGGAAATCAAAGGGAAAAGCTCCCATACTAACTTCCTTTATCTGTTTGTTTAATTCTTGCTAAATTTCCTGACCAATGAGTTGCTGTTAAGACCATTAAAAGCTGCATATTTTTCCATTTTGGTCTTGGCCCCTTTTTTTTGCCTATGAGTGTAGAAATAATCAAGCGTATCCTCTGCCTGAAATGTGATCACTGGGAAGTGAACCAACAACTTGGTGTACAACAGGATGCTGAGCTCCTTTTAATAACAGGAGTGAGAGCAGACATCAAAAGCGTTAGATCAGATGTCTTTAATCATAGCAGTGTGAGAGACCCAAGGGATTGTTGATGCTTGCAGAAAACAATATGCCATGTCAAGCACTAATGTATAAACTGGCTGTGGAATAAGAGAGCACAGATGTGGCCTTTAGGCTGTGGCAGACGGGCGTGGACTCTCCAAAACAGTGATTGGCATTTAGACTCGGCTTAGAGATTGTTCTGAACTGCTGAAATGAACATTAGTTTTAATCCAGAAACAAAGCGCAGGTTAACGTGCTGACCCCTAGTGCATCACACAATCATGCTCTTATACTGGCACTATTTATGGCTAAAAAAAAAAAATAATAATGTCCGCTGCTTGATTATATAGTACTGACGACTATAGTTATAACTTATAATGCAGTGTAATCGCATTAAACAAGAAAAACACGACAACTGAGACTGGTAGTGCTGAGATTTGAACTCACGACCTATCGACCAATAGTCCACCGTCTTACCCACTGACCTACCGCTTCCCCTCGTACACAACCGTAAAAGCGCTACTTATGCCTACCTAAAAACTTTCTTCGGCGGCTCTTCCTGGGCGGGCTTGTTGTACGGCACTATTTTTGGCTGGAATTCGTCCTCCTCGGCGTTGCCCGTTGCTATCGAGCTCGGTTTGCGCGCTCCCTTCGCACCTCCCGGCGCAGCCACCGGCGCCTCCTCGGTCACACCGACGGCGCCGTAACCGCAGCTCTCGTCCACCCATGTGACGCTGAGCAGGCTGAGAGTGAAGCCCAGAGAGATGCCTACCACCACCGGGCCGATCGGCCTCGCCAGAGAGATCAGCGTCGCAATCCGCATTGCTGCCTGGCCTGTCTTTCTATCGCCCGCTACTGACACGGACAACCAGCTGCTCTCGGAGGAGAGAAAGCGCCCGATACAAAGCCTCTTTTCTGAGCGCTTCGAGGACAAGACGACGTCTCCGCTTGTTTAGTGACGTGTCACTGCCCGGAGCTCCGCCTCCCCGCTGACGTCACCAACACGCGCTGCCAGCTGACGGAGGCGCGGAGTGTTTTGGAGTAGCACCATCTGCACCAGGCTGGTGTTAACCCGTGTTTAGCGCTGATCTAGCAAGGCACCAAGGAGAAAGGCGGAGAAAAAAAATGGAGTGAGGAGAAAGTATGAGAGGATGGATGGATAATGGATGCAGGAAACACCCTACAGCTATAGTTCTTGGCCAGAGTTTGGTACTTGCCCATGTAAACCCTGCAAAAGCATGCTAAGGGTATAATACAAGACAGAAGTTATTGTCGAGCGGGTGATCCAAGACCTCCTGGGCCACATCTGGAGCTGTGATAGACCATTTTGTGTCTGCTAAAGTTGTATCTTTGTTAGGATTGCCTTGCACTGAAATCAGATCTAATGCTGCAGAAAAATGTTTGAAAAGACAGTATGACTTGTTAAATCTCCAAACTGACACAATCATAGCTGTTATATGTTCTGAAATAAGAATAAGTCTTGACAGGAAAAAAAAAAACTCTCAATTTAAAGTGAGATAATAAAATTAAAAAGCAAAGAAAAGTAGACATGATTCCAATACATCAAAAGATTATTTTAAATATGGCATTGAGGATTAAGAAAAAAAAAATGGCCTAAACTAATTAAAATATGCATCCCAAATGACCAATCCTGTCATTAACAATGTTTTTTTCTTTTCTTTTTTAACATCGTCTTCAGAATACGTAGATTGTCAATACTTTGAGGGTTTCAGAAATGTATCGCGTGTTGGGAATTTTGTTTTACTGTTCGCGAGAAAGCTTAGACAATGTTCAAAAAAATTAAAAAACTACCAATATATCTGAGTTCATGTACATGGTTCCATTGTAAAGTGATGTTTCAGTCAAAACTGCTGTTGAGTAATGCTGTGTGGATCTTACTGCGTTTCTAAAGCACCTTAAGAAAAACAGCTTATGTTTACAACCCCACAACGGTATTTAACAAAGAGGATTCCACGTAGAGCTCCTTTAGGAATCGAATAACCCTTAACTATTCACAGAATCCGTGAGTGTACTGTTATCTATAAAAATAGGCAGAAAGATGTCACAACTTTATGAGAAATGAAGCCAAAGCCACTTTTTTCTTCATTGGATACTTTCATTATTATGGTTGGAGGTGTGGCAGAGTTCTGTTAGTAGTGATTCAGATGATTTCTATAAAAAGGTCACCTAAAATCAGCAGTTTTATAGCAGCTCTGTTGCTCTGCCAGTGTTAAAGGCGTGTAAAATAGGGTTGAGTTAAACATTTCTATTCTCAGCAAAATCCCCAGTGCTGAATAAACGCCCAGTATGTTTATATAAAGTCCAGCTGGACCCAAATGAACACTGTATAAGGATTGGGATTTTGCCCTGTAGGAGTTTTTTTTTTTTAAAGTCTGACTTTCTTCATAACATACAAGTTCTTCTTATTTTTACTGTAGTGCTCTAGCACAAGTGGTTGCTGGATATTTTAAATGTAATTAGACAATATACACTGGGCAGAAAGTGTAAATGTGTATGTAAATACACTATATGGCCAAAGGTATGTGGTCGCCTGACCATGACATGCATATGTGGGGCTTCCCCAAACTTTTGCCACAAAGTTGGAGGCACATAATTATTATACTATAGTCTAGAATGTATTTCTCCGCTGTAGTGTTAAGATTTCCCTTCACTGGAATTAAGCGACCTAGCCCAAACCTGTTCCAGCATGACAATGCCCCTGAGCATGAAGCGAGCTCCATAAAGACATGGTTTGCCAAGGCTGGTCTGGAAACACTCATGTGGTTATACAGAGGCCCTGACCTCAAACCTACTGAACACCTTTGAGATGAATTGAAACTCGACTGTGCCTGACCTCACTATTGCTCTTGTGGCTGAATGGACACAAATCCCCACAGTCACGTTCCACAATCTAGTGGAAAGCCTTCCCAGAAGACTGGAAGCTGTTATAGCAGAAAAAGAGAGACTAACTCCATATTAATGCCATGGCTTTGGAATAGGATGTTCAGCAAGCACATATGGGTGTCATGATCGGGTGTCCACATAATATAGTGTATGTTTTGCCTCCTCTTGTGATCGGTAAATAAGGACATGGAATGAAAGATGACTAGTTATTTATAGTCAAATCAAATTCCGGTTATCCCAAACATGGCAAATTAAGCTGCTTAGAAGATAACGATGTGCTAAATAATGAATAGTTTAGAAAAACTAGCATTAACGAAATATTAATGTACCTAAATTACTAGTTAAAGCGCTGTTGAATTCTTAAATCTGATTGGTCAAAAGGTGTTGCTTAATTAACAGCAGCTGTGACAATAGCTGCTATAAGTTATGTACAACATGCTGTTCATTAACACAGTAAAATGTAAAATATGTAAATAGTAGCAAATTGCTGTCATATAAGTGGAATAAAAGACTTTGGGATATGCTGTTATTGGCAAATTAGTAATTCTGGGGTAGTAATGCATCAACACGCTTGATCATTTTCCCATAACAGCACGTTCCGTTGTGTTTTATTCCTTACTTATCATTCAAGATTATTATGCAATTGAATGCATGTTTTAAAAGTCTGTGAAGCCCCTCCACCCATGGAAAAAGGTAAGTGAGCAACATGTGAGGTTATTAAGTTAAAAAAAATTGATTTTCTTGTGTCTCAATTCTCAGGTAGGCTACTGGTTATTTGCACCACCTAGTAATGTTCATGTGAGAAACGTTAGGAAACCTAAGGCCATGTGGTTTCCAACTCCTAAAGTTCAACTTCCCTGTAATTTTCTTGTTTTCTCTGGTCTAACACACCTGACCAACTAATCAGCTAATTAACAGGCCATTCTTGAGTGTGTGTTAGAGCAGGGAAAGCACTAAAACATGCAGGACACGGATACTCCTGGACCATGCAATGACAGTTTATAGGCACTGGTCATTAAAGGAGGTTTTACCTTAGTCAGTGGGAAGACTTTGACCCTGCTCTTTAGTGCTTAAGACGTATATTAAAAATAGCTTCCTAGGAGAAGAGATGCTGCTACTTATTATCCAATTTAATACACACACATACACACGGTAGCTACCCCTAATATTCCCCCTTCATACCGCTAACTCTAATCTTAATCTCAGTAACAAAACATTCATTTAGTTGTTCAATTAAAACCTTCATTTTGTAGCTCCGTTGTATTACTATCATTATAGAGACATTTGGTCCTCACAATGGACTAAAAACATGCCTCGACATATCACAGTTTTCAAATGCACAAGCAAGCCTTTCTGTCCACCTTCTTTCTGACTTTTTTTCAATGTAGGCCACATCTGGTCCCTCTTTCCTCCCCTTGCCACTGGCTGATTCTTAGGAACTGCAAAACCTTGTCAGAGCGGTGATCCCACTGCCAGAGGGAAACCTCCTTCTGAGTGCTTGTTATAACCATTATTAAGATTTATAAGGGGCATTTATTTTACACGTGGCATTGTGAGGTCTTCTGTAGTGTCTCATGACTGCAGTACTCATACTCAGTGTACTGTAGTTTCACCTTTTTTCCTCTTAAAAGTTTAATGGAATGCATAAAATGCTTATTAACTAAATGAGTGAAATCAACTGTGGGAGATTAAAAAACAATAGAAATAACAGCCTCAGTGTTCCTGGAGAAGGTTGTCCCGTTCTTATCAATCAACTAATCAAATAATCAAAGTCATATGACGGACAAGACAGGAAACCTGTTACATTTTACCATGTCAGAGGTTGTCATCTGGTGGACTTACAAGAAAATACTCAGAAAAGTATTTCACCAGACTAAACTCTGCACTCGAAAAATACTGTAGTGGAACCTATCTATGTAGTCTATGAAAAAAATCCTGGCTGTAGTTCAGCAACTCCAGTTTCCGTAGCAGCTCCTCTGTTAGAGCTTATCCAATCAGATGCATTTATGTAAATGATTTAGCTGAAGGCAGCTCATCTGACCAGAGAGAGCTAGAGAGGTCAGAAAGGGATGATGAATGGACAGAGATGTATGCATTTATCCCTCTTGCGTCAAATTTAAAACAGATGTGTCTCAGAGTAGAGGGGTGCATTAGAACAACACGAGACATGGGAGTGGGTGTTTTTTACTTTAATACAGGTGGTTAGATATGACAAA
>CM040976.1:27302663-27362545 GCA_022985145.1 Pangasius djambal | reverse complement strand
TTTTTTTTTTTTTTTTTTTTTTTTTTTTTTTTTTTTTATAGAAAACTCTTCGTAGGGCGTTGGGTGCACTTGTGCACATGTGCACTTCTGCCCCCAACATATGCACTCACCGGACCTCCAGCATGTCTTGGCTTCAACAAATCCTCATTACCAGCTGTGCCTCATAGGCAGAACCTGCGCGGTGGCTGAAGCGATGCGAGCTTTAAGGTTCTCTGCTCTTCATGATCACCTGTATAAAATAGCTGCAGGTGGATTTCAATTATTTTGAACGATTCTCTGCTGGATGATGCTCCCAATGCAAGCGCACCTTCTTCTTGTCTTCACTCTCACCGGTCGCCTGTGGCGGTAAGTTACAATACTTCATATGAAATACTGTAATAAGCATAGCCTGATGCATGCTCGGTATTTCTTCAAATGCATTAAGTCTAGGCTACATCTACCTAAGCACTTGGTTACTTACTGCATGCTGCGTATTTGACAGAAAGCACGGCAGCATTGGCTACTACAGCAGATTAAAAGAACAGTTTCAGGTTTTCTTGTAATTACTGAAACATATGAGCTCAATTACGAGCTCAGAGCCTGATAACAATCTGTGAGAGATGAATAATATCTGAGGATATAGTGGGTTATGCAATAAAGTAGAGCAAAGAAATAATTTCACTGAGATGAGCAGGGAGACCCCATGATTTCAAAACTGCCTCAAAGAATAACAGTTATAAGATGTACTTCTTGGACTACTTCTAATAATAGAGTTCACTGTTTGCAAAAAAAAAAAAAAAAGATTAATGCCATTTCCTATCAGAGCACAAACTAGTTACTTGTAGACAAACGGAAAAAGAGAGGAGTGAAGAAATTCAGCTGCATCCTTTCTCAGCAAGCATGTTCGGACTGAGTACTATGTTCAGAAAGTTGATCTGTGCGTGTGCATGTGTGGATGCTCTAAAAAAAGGTTCTTAATTTTGTTCTCCTCTTCAGTAACTGCAGTGTGATGGGCAGTCCTCTTGTGATGGACCCAAACAGCATTTGCAGGAGGAGTAAGCCTGCAGGAGGCGCATATACTGAACTGTGCCAAACCCAGCCTGAATTAATCCGAGAAGTTGCCAAAGGTGCTCGGTTGGGCATACGCGAATGCCAACACCAGTTCCGCCATCAGCGCTGGAACTGTACAGGTCATGGCAAGAGTCTAGGCAAGATCCTGCAACAAGGTGAATCTCACTTTCAGTAATGTAGCTACATGTGTTCACGTCTCCAACCAGACAACACGAGTGTTCCAGGAAATTTTTCTAAAAACAATGCTTTTATGTATACAATGGTAAAACATGTATTAAAAACATAGCTGCAATCAGAGGGTAATATTTCTTTTTTGGCTGTTGTTAATTTAACTCCTTTGGGATATTTAATGACTTTGATTACAGTCTTATTTACAAAATTACATGCCTCAAATATTGTAACACTAATACCCTTAGAGGAATTAAAATGAAATGAAAATATACCCTTAAAGTGTGACGCTGCTTCTTAGTTATTTCAGAAAACACCCTGAGATTTTGAGAGAAGGGGCTGCCTGTTATTGAAAAAAATAAATCCTCCTGGAAATGTAACTTGCTTAAATTCCCAGAAAGAGAGTTTGGTGGGAGCATTTTCCCAGGGAATATCTAATATGTAGAGTGATGCTTAGCTACAGGGGGCCAACTCACTCCTTAGTCAAAGATTAGTCACAGCTTAGGAAGGCCTGTTTGTGTTTCAGACACATGAACACACACAGACAAGTGCTCTGTGATAGTTTCTCCATGTCCGCTAATATTGTTTTTAATCACACCCTTGTCGAATTCCCCTAACCTTTTTTCCTGAGGAGAAATCCGATTACCATCATAAGGACTGTTCCAGTAGTTTTCAGAGTGCTGAGACAAACACTGTGTCGACATAACAGTAGATTTCAGGAGAAAAACATCCCCAGAAGGCTTTGTGATCTGTACTTTTTTTCTAAACAGAAAGCTGTTCATAAAGAAGAGAAATAAAATACTTCAAAAATGTAACATCAGCCTTGCTACGTTCAAATATGTAGCCAACTACACCAATTGTGTATGACAACTTTTTTTCTTTTTTTCTTTCTTTTTTTTTTTTTTTACCCATTATCGCCACCCACCCTCCAGTTCTTACCTATGATACAATAACTACAACCAGGGAGAGTGAAAAACATGTGCTTCCTCTGAGACATGTGAAGCCAACCTCTTCATCTTTTTTCCGCATCTACTTGCTCGTGCTGCATGAAAAAAATACTTGGAGGAAAGCACTATCTGCCCTCTTCCACATACATGAGCCAACAGATGCCCACGATTGGCTAGTGTTTCTGTGATTGATAGCAGAGACACAGCTATCATGTCCACATTTTCTCCCTTGGCACCTGAGTACAGATGGCAATGGCTGTTGATCTCCCAATGATAAGCCGTTATAATATTTAAAAAATCCATAGAATTTGAAGAATGTAGCAAAAGATTTTGCTTAAAAGAACTATATTAATTGGAAATAGGCAAATTCCCACATGCCCTCCTCTCCCTTGTGCTGCAAGAGTCTACTTGTGTGAAGCTACTTGTGTAGGTGCTACAGACATCTCAGACATGAATCAACAAGAGAATGTTAAAGCGTTATTGAAATGCCAGACATGAGTGCTAATCCTATGGTAGCTTTATAGATCAGGGTTTCTCAACTTCAGTACTGGGGACTCACAGCCAAGTGCTTCCTGAACTGAATGAGGTGTACTGGGAGCAGGAAAAGCTCAAAACCTGGGCACTGGGTTCCCAGGATTCCATTTGCGAACCCCCGTGCTAGAGAGTTGTGAGCAAGTTTGTCTGTAACATACAGTTCTTATGTAGGCCATGAGAGGGCAGGAGTTCCCCACCACCTCTCTGGGCAGGAGTGCTTTAACAGTGCAAAAAAAATCACAAATCTCCACATGAATAATGATGATCTTCTCCCACCCCTTCCATTTGAATTCAAGTATAATACTGTCTTGGTGTGAGTTCCTGGCAGTGACTGCAACTTGAGCCAAACTTTCTTATTGAGAAATGAGAAATGCATTCTCTCTTCATTACACCTGTATGAGCAGGGCTTTCAGGAATGTGACATGCAAAAGGTCAACAATTTGCTCAATTCTGATAGATGGAATGTGGCCCATGTGAATTCGACACCAATAATTAGCGCTTCTTAGAGAACTTGTTGATTCTACCAGAAGAAAACACACCCCTTTGGCAAATGAAGGTGCATCCAGACAAGTCTACACAAGAGAGATGTGCAAGGAATACATACACACTTAGGTCAATAAGGTAATGCTTCATATATTCAGGATGTATATTAGAGAATAAAATAATGATATAAATAACTATTTTTTATTGCTGTTCTTAACTAAACAGAGGAGGTATATACACTGTATGGCTAAACGTATGTGGACACCTGACCATCACACCCATATGTCAGCCTTCCCCAAACTGTTACCACAAAATTGTCTAGAATGTCTTTGTATGCCATAGCGATTTCCCTTCATTGGAACTAAGGGGTCTAGCCCAAACATGTTCCAGCATGACAGTGCCCCTGTGCACAAAGCAAGGTCCATGAAGACAAGGTTTGCCAAGGTTGGAATGGAGGAACTCAAATGACCTGCACAAAACCCTGACCCCCCATTACAGGAAGGCTACAGTAACTCAAATAACCACTCTTTACAACCATGGTGAGCAGAAAAGCATCTCAGAACACACAACACATCAAACCAAGCGGAAGGAGGCTACAGTGGGCACATGCTAACTGAAACTGAACAAATTGGAAAAAATACCACTCTGAAAAGATTGGAAAATGTATACAGAGAGAGAGAGAGAGAGAGAGAGAGAGAGAGAATTTATTGGTTGCATAAGTATTAACCCCCTAGGCCGATACATTGTAATGGATCTTTTTGCATTCATCATAGATAATGCATATAAGTATTACAAATGGCTTTGTGTATATTATGTTAAGTGCTTTATTTCTTCTCAGATATTCGGGAGACGGCCTTCGTAAATGGCATCACGGCTGCAGGAGTGCTGCATGCGGTAACAAGGGCCTGCAGCCAGGGGGAGCTGCTACAGTGTGGCTGCGTGGCTATTGAGAGCCCTTCTGGTAGCCCCATTGAGCAGGCTATGCTGAGTCGAAACCCTGCTCTCCAGGACCAACACTGGGAGTGGGGGGGTTGCGGGGATGATGTGGACTTTGGCTACAAGATTTCCCGACAGTTCACGGACACCAGAAAGCAGAAGGGGAAGAGTGATATTAGGAGCCTAATTGATCTGCACAACAACGAGGCAGGCAGACTGGTACGGAAATAGCATTTTTTGATTGGTACTGGGGTATTAGGAGCATTAGGAAGAGATAAGTTAAGAATGGGTTGGACAAGGTCTATCACATATACTTGAAGTGATTGACTGATAAAAATCATGAATGCAATCATTCATCTTCAGTAGCCTCTTTATCATGGTGGATCCGGAACCTATCCCAAGAGCTCTACGTGTTAGGTGAGAATACACACTGGATGAGACACCAGTCCATCGCAGGACACCATGCACACACATTCACATGTTAGAGTCGCCAGTCCACTTAGTGGCATGTTTTTTGGGAGGTGAGAGGAAACCGGAGATCCCAGGGGAAACCCATGTGGACGCATGGAGAACATACAAAAAGCCTACACAGACAGTAATGCCACTTTAGGATTGAACCAGGGACCATGAAGCTGTGAGGCAGCAAAGCCACCCACTGCACCAGCATGCTCCCTAGGTCATGAATTAAGATTCTTTATTTTTTTTTATCGGCTAATTGCTTGCAGTATACTGTGGTAATTTTGATCATGTGTTTTTGCGGTTATGATTTACAGTGCTAAATACTACACCATAGTAAACTTTTAAAAAAGCCTTCAGTGGTGTTGTGATGGAACTTTGCAGGTCTGTTTACTTAGACAACACAGACTGCGAAGCCACTGTTTTCAGGATAACTCCTGTGTTTTGGGTCTAGTACAAGTTCCCAGAGCTCGGCAGCCCTCTGCAGGAAACTGAAGCATTGTTGAACCATCAACACTGTTCAGTGTGTGTCTCTCTCCGGGCTTTAATGAGCTCTGTGTTTTTGCTTTAATGGGATCTGTGTCTTTGCTAACAGGCTGTTGTTATGGTACCATTTTAATAGCTGTACCATTTACACAGTTTCATTCTTGTCCACTTCCGTTTGAGCAATATGGAGCAAATTAGTTTTGAGGGGTGGAAAATATGGCATAAATAGCGTATTACAATGCTAGTAGATACAATACACCACATGTTTCGCAATATTTTGTTTCTGCTAACAAAGTGAAAAAATAAGGGTCACATTTAGGAAAGAGTTTAGTTTACCCAACATATACAGCATTTTAATGTGTAAAATAGAAATATGACACAAAATTGTTTTTCACAATCGATCGGCTCCTTTTTAGTGTGAGTAAAGCTTGTGAGTAAAAAACATATTATGATGTATATTCAGAGAAGTTCTGTACCTACTACACTACGGGCTAGTGTAGAAAATGGGATAGTATTTATTATACAGATTTGGATTCGAGGTACTGCTTAGCACTTGTGTGTTGGGGGGTGGTGGTTCAAGGGTGGGGGCGTGGTGGCTTCAAGGGCAGTATGTTTTTATATCTTGGTGGGGACAAAGATAGGAATATCCGATTGTTTTGACCTTGTGGGGACATTTGACTGGTCCTCATGAGAAAATCCACTGCTTTGCAAAAACTGCAGCTTTTATTAAAAAAAAATTAAAAGAGCCAAATGGTTTCATATTGGTTAGTGAGATTAAGGTTGGATTTAGGTGTAGTATAGCGTTAATTAGCTGCATTGATAATTATATCAGTGGAAGGGCCTATAAAGATAATAAAACAAATGTGAGTGTATGCAGTAGTCAGGTATCCAGATGGATGTCAGAGATTTGCAGTATTTCTCAGGCTGCAGCCAGACACAGTCTTCCCTGTGGCAGTTTAGTTTATATTTCTCCACAATTGCTCCCAAGACATTAAAACAGAATGAATTAAAAGGTCAGGCAACGGGTCACCTTGTGAATTACAGATTAATTATGTCTAACAGATGAATTAAAATGAACCCCAGCCAAATGGTTCCCCTTGAAGTGTCTGCTTGCAAATATGTCTTCCTTGTTTTTTGTAAACTGTGTGTGTGTGTGCGTGTGTGTGTGTGTGTGTGAGGCAGGCTGTAAAGACCAATATGCGAACCGAATGTAAATGTCACGGCCTCTCTGGCTCCTGCACACTCCGCAGCTGCTGGAGGAAGTTGCCTCTGTTCCGCCAGGTTGGAAATCACCTCATGCAGAGCTTCCGAACGGCGGTTCGTGTGATGGGTGGCAACGACGGCAAATCTCTCGTCCCCCTGGACCGGGATGTCCCTCCCCTGGGTGCCCACAGTCTCATCTATTCAGACGAATCCCCAGATTTCTGCGTGGCCAATCGCAGGACAGGATCTGAAGGGACACACGGTCGGGTGTGTAATGGTACAGAGACAGGGCCTGGAGCCTGTGATTGGCTGTGCTGCAATAAAGGACACACGGAACACCCTCTTGAATATGAGGAGAACTGCCAGTGCCAATTTCAGTGGTGTTGTGTGGTACAATGTGAGCGGTGTGCTGTGAGAAAAGAGGTGAGCATCTGCCTTTAGACTCTAGACTGAGTGCGTTAAACCGTAGTTTCTCTGTCCCATAGACTAAACTCACGTGATCGTTTGGAAATATGACTTCTCCGATATGTTCTCATCAATCCAATATCTCTGAAATTCCCCAAATGCTGACTAATCATATCAGAAGGACAAACATAGATATCACAAGAGACATGGCCATCCACTGAGCATTCTTCGAGTCCAAACATTTTTTTTTCCTGCCCGCATGCAGTATTTTGGGACACGTGTGTTAGGTTTCCTAAGGAAATCCTAGAATCTGCCTAATTTATGCAGGCCAAAAAAATGTATTTCCAAAATCCTATTGTATGCATTTTATTTAATCTCTGTCTTTTAGTCTGTATTTGAATTTTCTATGCTTCATATTTGTATTTTCTTTAAATAAGATCTAGTTGTTATTCGTTATGTAAGGATGGTTTAAGACTCATTGTGTGTAGTCTTGGCTTCTTGACATCCAAAAAATTTAAACACAAGCAAACCTCAGCGTATTTTTATAATGAAACAAAGTAAAAAAAAAAAAAAAAAAAAAATTAGAACAGCAGTAAAATAGTAAAATGATACTTTGTTATTTCATTTTGGTGAAAAACATTTTTAAATGTTTAATTAATCAATATCTTATAATGCAATTTAACACCTGTTTTCAAATTCAACTTTACAACATCAGTGTTTGAGAGATTTTAGGCCTTAAGATTAAAATAAAGGGCACCATGCACACACACTCATTCACGCCTAGGGACAAACTTTGCCAACAAACTTCCTACGCGCGTGCTTTTTGGAAAGGATACTGATTTAATTAAATAAAATATTGTCCAGTGAAGAAAATATTTACGCCATAGGGAGGCCATCTTGTCAAATTATCACCCATATGGCCTTAAAGACTGCTAAAGAATCAGTCTGTAAAATCACAAAAGTATTGTGATGGTTAACTTGTGTTTCTTAGACTATGCAATACTGCCATCTTCTGGGATAATACCGTTATTATAGGAGAACAAAAGTTTAGTCAGTTATGCCACTGGTCATGAAAATGTTTGTTGAGTAAATTAGGTGATGAAAGTTATGTTTTTGTGTAGGATCATTGCATTTAATGTTACAGTGTTACAGAACATGTAACCTATTTTTCTGTACACTTTGGTTTATGAACTATATTCTTATAAGTTATAGTTTTTTTCCTAGTGTTGAAACACAAATTCATTGCTGTCATTCAGTGTATTTGTACTGGATCACTGACTTTGTCTTCACAAGTGACTCAACTCTTTAGGAGTGGTGTCAAACTTATTTTAGGAAATGGGCCACGTTACACTTAGTCCAATGTCAAGTGGAGCAGACCAAAAAAAAACACCAGTTTAGTAATGAATAACTCAACACCTCCTCTTAAATGTTTATTTTTCAGCATTTATCTGAAAGGTACATTCTGAATGCACAACGGATTAAAAGTATCAACCACAAAACAGATGAACAGCCTGAAAACAAATTTTCCAAATGATGGATTTAGCATACTATGTCTTGCATAAGTATTCACCCCCTCTTGACCTTTTCCACAGTTTGGAGTGTTAAAACCTGGAAAACTAGACTTAACTGAGATTATATACAGCATGACATGGGTTGAATTGGGAATTGGGAATATGAAGAATTACATATTATTAGCACATTTTGTCAGTACAGTTTATGACCCTGAGTTAATTGCTCTGTTTTGCTCCTTAGTGGCTTAAAAGAAACTAACAGTTTTTTTTTAAAAATATTTCAATTCAATTATGGGTCCACACAAAGAATTTAATTTTGATCAAAGATGTAGAACAAGGATTATAAAATCATTTGGTGGGCCGGACTAGAACCTTTATTGGGCCAATCCGCGGGCCATATGATTGACACCCCTGCCTTAGCCGATTACTATTGTCCAAGGTATTGATGAGCCAATGTGAAGTGTAATGGTGCAGAAAAATATGACTTGGAATACAGTCTGTTCCTATATTATTTGATAGATTTGGAAAGTAAACACCTGTGCTCAGGTGCTTTATAAGTACCTATATGTATAAATACCAGAGGTCCAGCACAGTTAGTGATTTCCATTCTCACACATAATTCGACATCAGTTACTTGTTTTGCATCTGTCTGAAAGTCTTATTCTTAGTATTAAATAACCTAACTGTACTGGCAGTCCAGTTGCGCACCCCTGCTCTCGCAGACTGCTACTGACACTACTGTAAACTGACCACTAGATGGAGGAATTGCATGGCTCTGGGAATCCTGGCTCTGCTCGTGCTTTGAAAACAGTTACATTGCTTCACACCTGGTCATGGACTAGCAGCAGGTGAATTTAAATGAAGGTCTTCACGAAATATATCACAGTGTTCTGCTTTTAATGATGAATGGAGATTATACAACATGATGAAGATATTTTTCCTCTTGCACATATTTTCAAGAAACTTTTTTTGCATGCATGCTAACATGCAAAAAAAAAAAAAAAATCTAAGTATATCTTTGTCTCTCGATTTCTGCAATTTCTGGTTAATGCATGTGAAAGAGATTTTGCTGGAATTGCTTTTCCGTTTCGCTACCTCTCTGTTCCAGCCTTCCTCTGTCAATTCTGGCTCATAAATTAAAGTATTCGTCATTAAATCAATACTAGGCTAAGGCCTGACGCGTTATGACGTCACCCTGCATTTGACTAATATTGTACTTTTTTGCTGGTGTTGGGGGAAAAAATCCAAGAAAAGGAACTATAACCTGAAGCAAAAAATAGAAAACTGTGAAACAGACGGTCTAAACCATAAGCATGATCCGTTGAGAAATATAGACGCTGTTTGTATCGCACCCCCCCCCACCGCCCACCCCCCGCCCCCCTCGATTGGTGAATTAATTGATCAATCATTGTGCACTGACTAGGGATTGGACGAGTGGGGAGGCTTATCCCGGCTTACGGGTCTTTGCTGTGTGTGTTTTTGCCCGGCTACACATCTCAGGTCCTGCC
This sequence comes from Pangasius djambal, assembly GCA_022985145.1. Taxonomy (NCBI): domain Eukaryota; kingdom Metazoa; phylum Chordata; class Actinopteri; order Siluriformes; family Pangasiidae; genus Pangasius; species Pangasius djambal. The sequence continues at coordinate 27,352,858 of CM040976.1, read as the reverse complement.
CATTCCTCGCGCTCGGTAAAGGCTGCGCGCGCAGCGGGATGCAGAAGGAGTGGCGGAGCGCGCGCACGAATGTTGCAGACTCACATATTTTCTAGGCACCGTAATCTCTCCGATTCAGCAGCTGCCGTTTTTCTTCTCCTCACCGTCTGTGCAATGGTCCGGTGAGTCGTAAATGGACGAGAATCTCCGACTCTGAAGTCGCAGCTCCCCGGCGCAGTCTACGGGACATAAGGCGAGAGACATAGCATTCCAACAGGCCGGTGGGTGTTGGTCGTCAACCGCAACTATGGGCACGGTGCTCTCCATTTCTCCCACCTCCAGGAAAGGAGGGATTCTGGACGAAAAAACGGAGGCTGGACACGGTGCGAGTAGCAAGACTGAGAAAAGCCTAAAGCGTCATTCTGTTCTCATATCAGCCCTGACGTGGAAGAGGTTAGTGGCCGCGTCGGCCAAGAAGAAGAGTGCCAAAAAGGTGAACCCCAATCCCCCAGTTTCTCAAATCAGTAACCCTGTGGACCAGCTGAACACCGAAAATCTCAAGAAATCACAATCAGGCTCCGAGCGCAAAAAGCCTGGACCGCTAGCAGTGCCGGTTCCGACTGTCCCAGATAAAAGCCTTCGCGCCAATCAAACCCAGAATGGCTCGCAGAACGGAAAGCAGCTCCTGCCGGTCCAGAGACAAGCCAGCACCCGCTCGATCATCTCCCCACGACGCGTGATCGTCCAAGCGTCCACTGGCGAACTGCTGCGCTGCTTGAGCGAGTTCATGTGCCGCAGGTGCTACAAGCTCAAAGAGCTGAGCCCCAACGAGATCATCCTGTGGTTCCGAAATGTAGACCGCTCGCTGCTTATCCAAGGCTGGCAGGACCAAGGTTTCATCACGCCTGCCAACCTTGTGTTCGTCTACCTGCTGTGTCGAGAAGCCGTGACCGAGGACATCAGCAGCGAGTACGAGCTGCAGGCCACGTTCCTCACCTGCTTGTACCTGGCCTACTCCTACATGGGCAACGAGATCTCATACCCGCTCAAGCCTTTTCTGGTCGAGTCCAACAAGGAGGTGTTCTGGGAGCGCTCGCTGCGCATCATTGACAAAATGAGTGCCAAAATGCTGCAGATCAACGCCGACCCGCACTTCTTCACCGAGGTTTTCCAGGACCTCAAGAACGAAGGAGGCCCGAAGGACACTAATGCCAAATGGACAAACACCTTGGATCGCTAGCTTTATTTTAACGCGCGAGAGAAGCTCTCTGTTAAGCTCCCCATACACCCCGTCCATGAAGGGTGGATTGAATGTAAGGCCCCGAACGGGAGAAGGCGTGAAGTGTGGTTCACGCTATGTACTGCCGGTGAATTAAAAAAAAGGCCTCAGCTCCAGGACAGGGGTTTCATGTTATTATATGTGTATAATAACCACCACGTTGACCCCGTGAACGTCACCAGGGGGTTTCTGGGGGTCTACTTCTAGTTTACTTATAATGCATGCTTAAAGTATTCTAACTGTATCTTCGTTGTGGCTTTTAAAGAAAAGAAGAAAAAAAAAAAGGAAAAGAAAATGCTACCTGGTGCCGGGCTACAGTAAGAGGTGTATACAATGTCAGCTTGTGCGTCAGTGTTCAGATCTTTTATTTCTCTATCCATTTGAAACTATTTTTGGCACTAGAGACTAGACGCGATGTTATCACCGACGCTGAGCTGTCCGTGGTGCTGGCCTCCGACACACACACACACACACACACACACACACACACTCTCACACTGCTCACGTGTTCCCTGATGCTATCTATCTATTTAAACGTTGAATGTACCTATTTTGCAACAAAAAAACAATTCTCTACCGTCCAATGTGCCAATTGTTATAGTATAAAACGTATGTTTTATATTGTATATTTGAAAATATATGAATAACAAATATGATCCGGCTCATTTTTATTCCTTTAATATTTATAACAGTAATTCGATTTTTTCCTAAATCATGAATTAGCTCAGGTGTTTTTAGGTATTGATATGCTTAACCAGACTGGGATGGGAAAAAAAAAAGACTTGAAAAACTAGGATTAGTTGCTCGCTTAGATTTGCTCTGGTGAGGCAGGGTTTGTTGACATCACACACTAAAAGAAAAGCAACAGTTTGGTTAGATCTTTCTGTCATTCCTTGGCAGGCACAGGACAGCCATCTCATGATGGAGGGATAATCGTGCGGATAAAGACTATTACAGCACCCTGACACTAATCTTAAATCTAATCCTTTGATGATATAACAGTATTTTGGTGGATAGCTTTATTTATTTATTTATTTATTTTTACATATGTCTGACTAATTCTAATCAGGAGGATAAGACTATACTGTAATATAGGTACCTATTTATTTATTTACTAATACAAATACAGGCCCTAGTATTTGAATCTTTGTTGTCTAGGCCGCTGACCGTGGTGCTGAAACCTCACTCCATTTAAAATCACCCTTGACACTTTTCTTTTTTTTAAACAAATGATTAGCTGAAGCTAATCTGCTTCCAGTACAGCTAATGTGCTACCCCTGGGGTCTATTTAATTCAAAACAAAAGGGCTAGTTTTGCACTTGAGAGGTCACCTTTCCCAAACACGACAGTGTGGTGTGGTCTGTGAGATTATGGGTTAAAAAATCAATAGCCTGCATTGTTAACAGCAGGATGAAGAGCAGATTGAATTTCGAAAGCATCCTGAATAGCATGTCTATTTTTAAAGTAAGATCAATGTTTACATGCATTCTGTATTCACCCTAGAAGCAAAAACGTCTCATTATTGAAATCTCTAAACATCACATTGCAGCCTCTTTGCTCCATCAGCACAGGTCTCTTGCAACAGATGCAGCCAGGCAGTGTAAGACTGATGGCGGGGGTTGCGTGACTCATTGCAAGAGTAAGATAAAGCAGTAGGTTCTGAATCCCCCAGAATTTGTGAATAGAGCACGTGGGTCTGGAGCTCATCCCACTGATTGGCTGGAATTTGGTGCAGTCTGACAGAGGTGTCACTGTGACGGAGGAGCTGCGGAACAGGCCACAGGAATTCTGCATTCCCGCGCGTCGCTATGGCAACGCGCACGGAAACAGGACGATGCTTTTAGGGGTTGTGCGTTGCAGCAAGCTAGCCACTGATTTACAAGATAAAGCCAGTGATTACTGCAAACATTGTACCACAAGCAGCACAAGCAATATCACATAACCCTTGTGCTATTTCACCTGTGGTCACGATCTCTCAAGGCTCTCTACAAAACTATAAAAGGTTGTGTACATGCAAGTCTGGCTCATAATGCAAAGACGTGCCTCAGTATGCACGGTGCCTAGGTGGATTTATCCGTGCAGTGTTCTAGTTTCTTATTAAGTATGTCAGTTATATAAGTTTAGTATGAAGTCATACTGAATGATGCAGCCATAGAAACATGGTTTCCTTGGAGACCTTGAAGGAGAGGCGCTGTGAAAATGTTGCTCTATCAGTAATTCATAAAATCGCAGTACAGTATCAGCCTGTTGATAGAGGGTGACATGATTCATGATGCTATTTTAGGTAATGTAGGCATACCACAAAGTCGCAAGTGTTCAATTAAAGCCTACTGTGTTGAATAAACTATAGTGTTTCTATAAGCCCACGTGAACATAAATAAGCAATGGTTCATTCAGCACTGCCCATTTGGCTGTGTAAAAACATATCAAAAGTCAATGTCATCTTACGTATTTAAAGCTGTATTTTGAAGCGCCATTTAAGAAGTATTTGAAACCCCTCTTAGAATTGTTATTGATGTCAGTGCTATTGAATTACAGTGAATGAATATTCTCTAATAACAGTCAGTGCGTAACCCTTGTTATTATCACAGGGCAGAATAGTGTAATTACGCAGTGATGTTATTCTGAAACAAATGTACATGGCCCAATACAGAAACACATTCTTGTATCACGATATATGTATATAAGTGTTTCTGTGTCACAATATACTGAATGTGAAGGATTTTAGTGGCCTCTGTTTATCTGTAGTATATCTTACTTGGACTTGGACATAAAGGATGTAATTGTAATATTTTGTTAATTTTATCTTATGAATGTTATTTAATGAATGTTTCCAAAAACCTTTCCTGAATCAAAGTGATTCTTACACTAGCTCTTATTAGTCTATTATTAGTACACTGCTAATAATAAATGTAATAATACTTTTATTATTATTATTGTTATTATTATTATTATTATTATTAGTAGTAGTAGTAGTAGTAGTAATGAACAATGTGTTATAGTTTTTAACTGTTTATAGTACCGCTTAATGTTGTGAAATATCCATTCTATCCAAAGAACATCACTGAAGTGTGAAGTGTTCATCTCAGTATTACTTTGTCTTTAAATATGAATCTACAGGTCATAGCTGCCCTGAGTAAAAATAAATGCCTTCCTTAGTCTAATGCCAGGGCAGGTGGAAAGAGGAAACCACAGGACGTTTGCTCTTTTTCTCACTCCTCAGCCTCTGAAACCAGTTCGAAGACAGTGGTGGATTCCTGGAGGATGTGCAGTGTTGTAGAGTGCACACTGGGCATTTGGAAGATGCACTTTCAGTACCTACACACTGTGTTGCCATGGATGTGGATGGTATGATGCACAACATCTCATCAACCCCATTGACCCAGGTGGCTGGAGGTTCTCCATTCAGTCATCGAACATCTGTTATTTGTGTACATTTTTTATGTACTTGTTTTAATTTCTTTCAATTCCAAACCTTCCTTCTGCACTAGTGAAACTAGTCATCATGACTAGTGCATTATGCTAGCAAAGACATATAGCAGTGGTAAATAGTGCCAATACCAATATTACTGTGACTGTGAATCACTCAAACTGTTAACACTGCTTCCTGCTGAGACTGACAATTACTCACAGTGTGGTTACTGTTCTTTAGGCTGTTGAGGATGACTAAAACTCAAGTATTGATACTGTTCTTTACAGAGAATAAGAATCACTCAACATTCTGCTAGTGCTGTCTATTGAGGGTGAGAATTATCATGGTGCTGATATTGTACTCTTTTGAGGATAAGAATCAGTCAGACTGTATTCTATCGAGGGTCATTCGAACTCTTCATGCAGCACACAGAGAGCAGATGAGCATACAATTCAGTTATTTGTCTGGCCATACTGATTATTTGTCTGATCATACTGATGGCTAGTCTTAAGCAATAGCCAAATCTGTATCATGTATTGGCTTAGATGGCAAGTTTCATAACCTGGTTAATCCTGTGCTATCACTGTTATGCATGAAGGTTGGTAATGGTCTACAACTTCAAGAACTAGTTCAAACTGACTAGTTTATGCCCCCCCTTTGGTAAATCAGCCTACAATACATGTCTTTGGACCAGGGGAAGAAGCCGGAGTACCCAGAGAAGTACCCCTAAAGGACGGAGAGAACACGTAAGCTCTGCACACAGACAGCGGAGCTGATGGACTGGGTAGCACCTCCTCAGTGAGAGCTGCACGGTTCCCATGCCACTCTATACTTTTGCAGGATCCGTCCATTAGCATAAACCTTAAAAGCTCCTAGAATTTCATTTGTACCCAAAAACAGTGAATGGGTCAGGCAAGGACTAACTGCTGCCTGCATGCTATGTTTTCGTCCTGAAAATTGATAGTAACCCAGTGGATATTTGTGGATATCCCTGCATACACACCTCACCTTCACCCAGTGTGTCCTCTTCAAAATCCAACTTGAACCAGGCTTTGGTGGACTGAGTTGTTATGTACCCCCTTGGATACTCACAGGCTCATCCTAGCTTGATGGGAGAAGAGAGAAGAGAGATGATGGGGTATCACATGCACCCTTGTATGTAACCAAGTGGCTCTCTACCAGTTTGTGGCGTATCAGGGTGCAAATGGCACCTCGTCATTTCTCTCTCTTCACCCATCAAGCTAGGATGTACGCTTGAGACTGAACATTTTCACACACCTAGGCTAAAGACACTCAAACTCAATTTTTCACAACTCCACACATTTCATATTACCATACAGTTCCTGTGTTAAGTCAATTAAGTGTATCTACTTCATTTCCAGAGGAGGACATTTCAAGATATTAGCTAAAAGACAGATTTATTTCAGCTTTAATTGCTGTACTGTATTTTCAGTGGGTCAAACGTTTATATACACTTTATTAGTATTTGGTGGCGTTGCCTTTTCATTGCTTGAACTTGGTTCAAACTCCTGGGGTAGTCTTCCACAAGCTTCTCACAATGGCAGAATTTTTGCTCATTCATCCTGAGAGAACTCGGTCAGCTCTGTGGGCTTTCTTGCTCAGACATGCTTTTTCAGTTCACTCAACAAATTTTCTAAGGGATTCCGGGCAGGGTTTGTGATGGTGACTCCCATACGTTCACTTTGTTGTCTTCAAGCCATTTTGCTACAATTTTCGAGGTATGCTTACGATGATTGCCCTGCTGGAAGACACAGTTGCAGCCAAGTTCTAACTTTCTGGCTTATGTCTTGAGGTTTTGAAGTGCACCAGTCCCTATTCCATCAAAACACTGCCACAACATGATGCTGCCACATGATGCGGCCACATGATGCTGTATAAACATACTGCTAAAGCTACACTGAAATGGTTTAATGGGAAACATTTAAATGTCTTGGAATGGCCAAGTCAAAGCCCAGACCTCAATCCAACTGAGAGTCTGTGGCCTGACTTGAAGATTGCTGTACACTAACACAACCCATCTAACTTGAAGGAGCTAGAGCTGTTTTGCCTTGAAGATTGGGCAAAAATCCCAGTGGCTCAATGTGCTACACTAATAGAGACAAACCCCAAGCGACTTGCAGCTGTAATTGCGACAAAGCTGAAATGGCTCCACAAAGTATTGACTTTTGTGGGGGGTTGTGAATACTTATGCACACTCAAGATTTCTGTTTTTATGTCTTAATTATTGTTTGTGTCACAGTAAAAAATATTTTGCACATTAAAAGTGGTAGGCATGTTTTGTAAATCAAAAATCCCTTTTAATTCCAGGTTATAATGCAACAAAACAGGAAAAACACCAAGGGGGTGAATACTTTCACAAGGCACTGTATATTGCTTTTATACTGCAATTGCTTTTGTTTAGAATTACCTAACATACAAGAAGCAACTGAGCAGAATGTTTATATCATTTTCTTGGTATCTTGGTATAATCCGTTGATCTGTTAATCTAATGAATTATGTCTTGCTTATGTCGTTTACAACTTTGGTTAGTAATTAAGCTCACAGCCTCTGTATTTTATTTATGTATTTATTTTTTTTCCAGAATTGTACGTGCATTTATAAAGCAGGCCCAGCTTTCAGTTGCTGCCTCATAAAAAGGTATGTGATACTTTGGCAACTAGCTCTGCGTATCTGAGTGTTTTATGAATGAACAATGAAGGATGTCTGTTTTGATGAGTCATTTTTTTTTTAGCTTCTTTGTCTCATTTTAGCACAGAACAACGTCAGCCACTGTTGCGTCCTGATTTTTTTTCTTTTTTTTAATTTTTAAAATTAGAGCCACGTCCTAATTAGTGTGTGCAGCATAATTGAGTATCATTTTGCAGTGTGTCATATGTGTAAATCAGTATCCTAGTGTTGTGTTGGAGTGTGGAATTTCAGATTTAATCATGGTTATTTCTACTGTAGGTGTTATTTAATTGGGCTAGTACTTCATTTTGGAGAGTGACCAGCGTGTCCTCTTTTCAAAAGAATTGCAAGCGTTTGCTATTTTAGCATCGCTCGCATGCTCTTACTATTTTTGAAACAAATTGCTTGAGCTTCCATTGTCGGTTTATCGTTATTTTGAGAACTGTGCTAGGCAACACACAGACACACACACAACAAATCTGACAGTGCAGATTTTAATAACAAAATTTGCAAAATTCAAAGCTTTAAAGCACAGCTATTTTGGAATCCACTTCCTCAATGCCTCATTAAGATGAGCATGGAAAAGAGGACAAGTGTGAAGTAGCAGTGACCTTTTACAGGCTACCCACTTGAATAATTAAATGAATGCCTCAAAGAAGTATAATGAGAGCATAAACACTTTGTTTTAAGGCTCAGAGGTGCAAAGAGTACAGAACACACAGCCAACAGTAAGTCATCTGATAGAAAAACAAAAAGAAAAGTACTTGAGTATTTCCTTTTTTTCATATGCAATTGATATGACTATTTTGAAAATGTTCTACATGTGAGGAATGCATTTTTAAATATGTTTCAAATTATAAATTATGTTAACTAACCAAGTGAGCTATGACTTATTTCAAATTTGCACATACTGTTTTGTTTTTACACTGTGACAATATTCAAAAAAGTAAAAGTATTATCATTTAATTATACTAAAAAAAATACTATTACAGTGAACCATGTACTCACGTACTTTAACTGAATGGAAATTATTACAATTTTGAATTTTGGAATTAAAGTATTGTTCTGTAAAGCAGTGTGATTACATTTGTATTACATTTGATTACAATTGTATTACATGATTGTTATTACTGGCATACTGCTATAATGCAATTTACATTTCCATAAAATTACAGTGCAGCAACAAAGTCCTTTGCCCCTTTAGACATACATGATTTTTTGCTGTCTCATCCCTTTGTGACCCCCCCCCCACCCCACCCCCCTTTCCCCTCTGAGTTTGTGCAGCTACTTCAACTTTTAGAGAACATTACTAATTTTCTACACTTTCAGGAGAAAAAATATGCTAAAACTCTAAGGTACAAGTGCTTGTCACTGGGGCAGTACCTGCAGAGGACTACAGTATACACTTATATGGTCACCTGACCAATCAAACCCATGTGTGCTTGTTGAACATCCCATTCCAGATTTAGTCCCTCCTTTGCTGTTATAATAACCTCCACTCTTCCTGGAAGGCTTTCCACTAGATTTTGGAAAGGGGCTATGGGGATTTACCCATTCAGCCACAAGAGCATCAGATGTTGGATGAAGAGGCCAGGTGCACATTCAACATTCCAGTTCATCCCAAAGGTGTTCAGTGGGGTTGAGGTCAGTGCTCTGTGCAGGTCACTCGAATTCATCCATAGCAACCTTGGCAAACCATGTGTTTATGGACCTTGCTTTGTGCATACAGGGGCATTGTCATGCTGGAACATGTTTTGGGCAAATAAAGACATTCTAGACAATTGCGTGCTTCCGACTTTGTGGCAACAGTTTGGGAAAAGCCCATATATGGGTGTGATGGTCAGGTGTCCACATACTTTTGGCCATATAGTGTAGTTGATACGTTGCTATGTTAGTTTTATTAAAACAGACTTTTATTTGATCAATATTTATGAAGTTTAAAAAATGTTGGGAAAGTTATCTTGTTCAGTCTATTATATGATGAATTATGACTTATTCAATGTGTTATAGCTAATAAGCCATTGTTCCAGCCCAGTAGGTGGTGCTCTTATGATTGAGCGACAGAGAAACTACAGCCAGCGGCTGCATTGTGAAAAGGTCAGAATGAATTTTGCATGAAAGTCTGATGACACTGTGTCTTTTTCCTTGTTGTTGTTGTTCAGAGAGAGAGAAAGAGACAGATTTGACCAAATTTATATCATTCAGCATAAATGGCTAAGATGCTATTTTGTGCATGGCCTGGGTTTTCCTAGCCCTGAGGCAGGCAACATTTGGGTGTTTTTTTTCCCAAGATTTTGTAAACGCCTGGTTGGGACCATCATAACTCCTGTTATACCTGGATCACAGCTTCAGGGAGGCCCTGCGAAATCATCCTGAGAGTGGTCAACAACCAGACCCCGTCAAATGCTGATGTGGGACATTAACAAGAAATTAACTGAACTGGAAATAAGACAATTCTGTGCCCTTGCTGTGGTTTTGAGGAGTGAGGAGAAGAAGGTGGTGTCAATGGTAGAGGAACCAGAAATGTATAACTACTTCACAGTTTACGTTAAGAGTAAGGAACTACGGGGTTTGGAGGATGAGGGCATGTCATGTCTGCTTCAGAACCCAAGCTGCAAGTGAAGACATTACTACACCTCAGGACAATGAAATAGTTCTTACCCTTGTCGCCCAGGTGACAGGGTACTTGTCAGTAACCTCTCTGAAAAAGGTGGACTGGGCAAATTTCATCCATCTTGGGAGTATATAGTACAGGTGAGCAGAGTAGGAGACAACTCTAATCCAGAGTACAGAATACAGGCAACAGTGGGGCAAAACTATCCGTTCATTACATCAAAATCTTCTCCCACCTGTAAATAACCTTCTAGAAGACACTGGCAGCACCAGAGACAAGTAGAACCAGATGATGTAGAACCAGAATCAGAGCTGGAAGAGGTCCAGATATTGTGTGTCTTAAAGGAAGATGTGGCCAGAACTTGTACCAGTGTCAATGATGTGAGGTGAGGCACCAGGTGAATGATTAGGAACCTGTTTTGAGAAGATCTGTATGAGCCTCAAAACCCAGAGAATTATTCACATATCAAAACCTTGAGCAACCATCTTACCGGCCTTGGTGACCAGGAATAAATGTGTTGAGCTCTGTTTGAGTTGATCCGACAATACACTAGCATGAGATGTCAAGAGACATCTTCAAAAGTGGGGGGAGAGTTTAATTAAAACAGACACGCCCCTTTTTTCCTTTTATGATTTAAATATTCATTATGTTTAAAAATGGTTATGATAGTCACCTTATTCTGTTTGTTATATGATTCATTTCGAGAGTAAGTTGAAAGAGTTCAGGTTTCACTAGCCCTGAGGCTGGCAACATACCCTCAAGGATATATCTTTTGTACATTTAAAGCAACATTATTCTAATGGAATATAATAAGGTACATAATTGGATCATAAAGAACAGTGTTGTACCTTTGAGGGATGATTTACATACATTGTTTAGGGAGAAAAAAAAAGTAGTATGTGTACAGTAATCATACCTGAGAAGGAGAAGAGGGGTCATGGTTTACCGGGACCGGGTGATTTGGAGCCTGAGCTGTGTTTGTGTTTCATGTCCAGTGCCCTATTTATGTCTTTCTCTCACTGAGCAGGAATCTGAGCCAGTCTGTGCCCATTAACTGAGTAAAGCTAAGCAGGATAAGCGACAAGCAAGCTGAAAAGCTGCACTTGTTTTATGTTGCTGCCCAGTGACCATGCCAAGGGGCCCAAGCATTAATAAATAAAAGCTCACATGTGGTCTTCCTTGGGTCTGCTGTGTTCTCTGAGCAGTGTGCTAACAAGAGTGTTACAGAAGTATAGAATGGTGTGTGTGTTTAATTATTTTCTAATAGTGGTTTTAAATGCTTGGACTTAAATGTGGGGACACATTGTGTATACGTTACATATATGTAAGCCAAAACATGACATGATTTATTAATTTGATTGATTAATGGTATTTTAACTACAGTATAAAAATAATATCTATATATCCATTCAGTCCACTCCATCTATAGGCATCGATTCAATTCAATTCAATTTTATTTGTATAGCTCTTTTAACAATAGACAGTATCCAAAGCAGCTTTACAGTAGATGTAGGTTTAGATCCCTAATGATTTAGCAAGCCATAGGTGATGGTGGCAAGGAAAAACTCCCTGAGAAATCATGAAGAAGAAACCTTGAGAAAAAACAGACTCAAAAAGGAACCCATCTCCTTCTAGGTGAGACCAGATAGTGGAATTAGGGTAGTGGTAGTTCAGTAGGCACTGGGCTACTGATTGGAAGGTCATGAATGCAAATCTCAGCACCACCAAGCTGATAATGCCATACAAGCAGGGTTCTTGACCTAGGCCCTTAACCTTCAACTGCTTAGTTGTATCCTGTCTCAGTTGTAAGTTGCTTTGGGTGAAAGTGTCAGGTAAATGGACAAGTCATTATCTTTCCACAATTATATACTATATAGACATACAGTACTGACTGAGTAGAAAGAATGCTCATTTTGGGCATCAGAGTTTAATTAACTAATATAATTAAACTTGGTCTCAAGTAAAGTGTTAGAGAATAGATGCTAACAATGAAAATCACCCAGGTAAATAACCCCAGTACATGATACAACAATTCTTCTACAAACATTACAGTACTACAGCCAAAACCAGACGCATCCATTTGAAGTCACTGCTCGAGCGCAACATTAAAAGTCAGTGCATCTAAGACGGTCCAGCTTTAAACACTTCCTTCTCCAGTTAATCTTCACAATATGTTCCTCTCATTCAGGCACTGAACCTTTGAACAGACTAATCTAACACCTATAGTTTGCCCCATTCAACTAAGTGGGTAGAGTCTTGTCTCTGTAGATAAGGCTTTAAAATGCTGGTCCCAGGAGAAAGCCTGACAGAAGAGCAACAGAGAGGAGGCCAGCTTGGATCTAAGACCTCTCACACATTTCACTGTTCCTTAAAACAAGTCAACAATAAAAGGACAAGATAGATTCCCTAGCCCTGCTCACAAGTGGTGCAGATTGGCAAGAATTCCTGTTGGTGTGGAGTAGCTTTGCTATTCGTTATATTAAGTAGTCCTAATTTAAAGACACAACAACCAGCACACAAACCAATAGGAAAAGCACACTGCAAAAGCAATAACTATATATATCTTTAAATCAAATACCACAGGACAGTGACACAGTACAAAAAAAGGACTGATTAAAAAGCAAAAAGATTGCTAGTGCAACTTATTATATTAGTGAAACTGATACTTATAAGCAGATGGTGATGCAGGGACTCAACAAAGAGGAAAGCTACTTTAAATTCAGTTGCTGAATTTCAAATTAGGAAGCCAGAAATTCAGAAATCACTGGCAGAATTGTATCTTCTTCTCATTTTTTCTTTTCTTCCTTAGCTTGTTTGTAATTCACAGTGATTAATTGATTTTAAGAAACACATCCCTGTTCAGTAAGCTATTAATGTGTTTCTGAAAAATCCTATCCCAATTAAAAAGATGAAAGGGCTAAACTTTGTACAATTCTGCCTTCAGAGCCTAACACCTAACACATGCTGTAATCATTACTATCAATAGATATACTACACATTTTAATAACACTCTCTATTGCATATGAGGACATTTTAAAAACGTCACCGTTTTAATGTAGATGTCACTAAATAACACTTAACACTGCAACAGCACTTTAGTATTAAAGTAAAATAAAATACACTCACTGGCCACTTTAATAGGAACTCCTGTACACCTGCTCATTCATGCAATTATCCAATCAGCCAATCACAGGAATGCAGTACATAAAATCCTGCAGATACAAGTAAAGAGCTTCAGTTAATATTCTACTGCTGTCGTAGTCTACCCACTTCAAGTTTCAGCTTCTTGTGCATTCTGAGATGCTTTTCTGCTCACCACTTTAGTGAAGAGTTGTTATTTAAGCTACCGTAGCCTTCCTGTCAGTTCGAACCAGTCTGGCCATTCTCTTCTGACCTCGCTCATTAACAGGGCATTTCCGCCCACAGAACTGCCGCTCTCTGGACGTTTTTCGTCTGTTTTTTGCACCCTTCTGTGTAAATTCTAGAGAATGTTGTGTGTGAAAATCCCAGGGGATCAGCAATTTCTGAATACTCAAACCAGTCCATCTGTCCCCAACAACCATGCCATGGTCAAAGTGACTGAGATCATGTTTTTTTCGCCGTCTGATATTTGATGTGGATTTTAAATTAAGCTCTGCGTCATTTTGTGCATTGCATTGCTGCCACATAATTGGTTAAGTGCTTAAATGGGCAGAAGTGTAGGCGTTCCTATTAAAGTGATCGATGAGTGTATTTGTCGTAGGCTTCTGCAGTTTATCAAAAGAAGTAGAAATACCACTTTTTTAAAATTTTCACTGGGTAAATTAGTTAAAAGCCAGCTTTTCTGACACATTCCTTCAGAGATTTTGTGCCATTTGTGACACCTATATCAGTCTAGCTCAGATTTCAACACCTAACTCCCAGTTCTTCAGATATATATATATATATATATTAACATGCTAACTTATTTATTGAGAGCTACTAAACCTATTAACTCTCAGGATAAGGATATGGTTTGCTTTACAGAATAGACTGGGGGAAAAAAAATGAAAACATAAAGACATAAAGAATGATTAACAAAAAGAAAAATCTCCAAAACCGAGCTTTCAAAAAGCTGTCCACCAGAAATTTATTTCAAAAAGCTATAAATTTGCAGTCACCAAAGCAAAGTCATATTGCACATTGCATGTGATTTGTATTTGTGGAATATGAGATGCAATGCAATAGTAATTGTTTCTGTGAGGAGCAGTAGTTTGTGCAATTATCATTAAAAAGAAATAAGCCAGTTTCATGGGCAAATCTGATTCTACAGGCAAAAGTGAAAAACACTGATTAAAGCTGTAACATGGCATTGGTTTTAACTCTTTGCTTTCATTGTTAATGAAACGTTGTGTGTATATGGATATTGATATAATTAGTCTGCAGTTAGGTTACCCAGATGTGCCAGCTTTGCCCCTTTCCTAATAATCGGCAAAGAATTGCATGATCCATAAGTCATGTACATATTAGCCTTTTTGACTACATAATTAACGTCCTAAAACAATATAGAATAGCTCTTATAATGCTTTTTCACATTCATAAATCTCTTCCACTGATTCTAGATCCATGCAGCCTTAGTATTCTGACAAAAACAACTCACCCACACACACTGGTTAGGTAACATGATTGAGGGGGAGTCATGCTCTGAGTTTTGATCATCCTCATGTAACCCAGGAGGCATGGAGCACAATAAAAAAAAAGAAGAAAAAGAAGACATTAGATGACTAAGACAATGTCTCCGGAGTTCTGTTTCTTTTTAAAACGACTTAATAAAGCTATTCAGATGCACTAGCAAGAAAATCAGTAATGTTTGGGTATATCCGTGTATTTTATTCCTTTGTTACAGGGTTTCTCCTGAAGCACCTGCACCTTGCAGCAGGAAGTCACAGTTCCTGTTTCACAAGAATTTCTGTCACTCTCCTGTGAGTCATAATTCGATTTTTTTCTTCACATCCACCTGGTTCCAATGCATGGGGCGCAACACGCTACTTCGTGCTTTCATGGAGACTGACTGAAAGAGGATCAGCGTCTCAGTGAGAGATGTTATCACATAAGCCCTGCTTGAGATCCCTTCTCGGCATTTGTAGAGCAGGACAGAGCAGTGCATTGTTGTGCTGTTGTACTGTTTTGTTTTGTTTTGTTTTAATTAGGACCTCCCAGTCAAGTCTATAGACAAAATATAGGCAAAAAAAAAAAAATTAGGATTTCTTTATTTTATCTGGTGTAACAAGAGTGCTTTAACAGTGCTCGTCATACAAAACTACAAAACCGAACCAAAAAAAACAGAAAAGAAAGAAAATATACAAAAGTACAGTATACAGTAGATCCAAATAAAGAAGAAACTCGGTGCCTTCAGATAACGCAGTTTACTGCGTGAATTTGTGAGAGAGAAATTAACACTCAATGTAGGGTGCCATCTTTTCTCTGTGAAAATCCTGATTCGCACAATGGTGGTGGAGAAGCCTCATATTGCCTTCTGGAGAATTTACTAGTTATACCACAACACGTGATTGTCCAGAAGGTCTTGAATAATTTTCTATAACAGCCTCTCTGAAAAAGTAGTGCTGGATATGATTCGAATAGCAGGTTTAGATTAACACGCTCATTCCAATGTTATTGTTTCTACAGTATCAGCTAATCCAAGGGGACTGGTATAGCAGACTATCTACATAATTTAAGGCTGATTTAACAAAGAAAACAGTATAATCATTGATAGGGTGAAGATTTCTGTAAGGAGACATTCATTTATTATTTATAAATTTATATATTAATTTTTAGGGATGTCAGAGCTTCGTAACAGTCAGAGGTAAAGCTGTAACCTTAAGTTTTCCGCCACAGGAAGTCTTCAGGGTGGAGGATTTTGTGCTTTCTGGTTTCTGGTTTGATAACATGACAAGTTTTTTGTCTTAAGAGAGACTTCAAGAGAGAGAAGAAAAAAGGGAGGCTGGTTGGTTCCTAGCTGCTATAGCATAAGTGATAGCAGGAACTGACTTGTCTTGTGGACGTTCCACAACGTTAAAAGTAACTCTAAACTGTTAAAAAGTGCGCCATTCATTAGTCATTAAAATAGAATTCAAAATTGTAATTGTTAGCAAATCACTTTGGTATAAGAGGAATAAAACATCAGGGTATGCTGTTGTAGGAAAATATTTCAGTTCAGAGTGATCACTGATTGTTTCCTGTAACAGTACATCCTGTCATGTTTTATTCCTTACTTAGCTAAGGACTCCCAGTAAACCCAACAGGCAGGAAACACACACTGTCTCCAAATAAGAAAGAACATGTGCTCCTTCAGGTTCAGACAAAACGGTAGTCAGCCCGTGGCGCCTTATTTTCCCTGTTCAGATTTTGATTCACATAATCACAGTGAAGAAAGATTCATATCGTGCCCCCTCCTTCGCTAGCCTTCTGGGGAATTGTTGGCAGAGCGTTGCCACGGCAGCGAGCAATGGCACAAGGAGCAGACTGAGAAAGAGGGTGAGACACAGTGGAAAGGGAGGAAGCGAGGGTGTGATGGGGAGGGGGAACGGGGGGAGACGTCTGGCTTAGAACACAGAGACAAAAAAAGGAACAGTACAGAACATGGAGGTACTCTGAGCCTGTGAAGGAAAATACAGGAACAAACAAAAGAAACAAGAAAGCATTATGCCCAAATTGTGCATGACGAAGGCGATAAGGTTGTTGTCATCTTGTTTGTTGGGTGCTTTTTTTTTTGTTTGCTCTAGATTAAATTAAATATTAAACAGGATTTTGCCATAGTTCATATAATTAGCTTTTCTGTATACACAGTGGACTCATTATTCTCCATCTCACTTCTCCGTCTCTGGCACTGATGAACATGTCTAAAACACAATGATGAACTGCCTATTGCATATCGGAAAAAAATTACACACATGTACCAGGCTATTCCAGACCTAAAAGCACATTTCAGAATTATTGGCACCCTCCAAGAGAATGGGAAAAAAAGGACTGTATAAAATAAACATTACGCAAAATGTTTCAAATTTATCATTCAAGAAACTAGGGAAAGTATGTACTTTTTCTCTAGCAGGAATCATTTTCATTTTAAAATAATAATATTTTGTTTTTTGGTATTTTGTCTGGTAAAATTATTGACAATGTTAAAGAATATTTCAAATAAGTACCAATAAATGAAGATGCAAAAGAGCAAGACACAATATAGCTACAGATAGATATCAAGTCAAGTCAAGTCAAGTTCAAGTCAAGTCGAGCTTTATTGTCATTCTGCTACATGTGTGGACATATAGTCGAACGAAATGTCGTGTCTCGCAGGACCACGGTGCTACATACAAGTCAGACATATAATATATAATACAAAAATAGATATGTAATACATGGATAAAACATACAATGCATAAGCCTTTGAAAAAACTGTGCAAATAGAAAGAATATTAACCTTTTCTTTAACAAAAATCATTCTCAGTAGAACATAAATAAATTAATAGTGTTTTGTGTGGCAGAATTATTGAGAGATATATTACTGGTATACTGATATATATATATATATATATGCTATAGAAATGCTATAGAGCTAAAATAATGAAATGAAATGTTTCTACATTAAAAAAATGAATGATGAATAAATGAAACAAAGTCGATATTTGGTGTGATGGTCCTTCGCTCTTAAAAAAATAAATAGTAGTCTCAGGTACAATGTGTGCAGTTTTAGGAAATGAGCTGTATGTTTTACTGAGCATCTTGCAGAAGCAGCCACAGTTCCTCTGGAGACTTCGACTGTCGCACTTGCTTCTTATTTTTGCAGCAAAACCGAAAACCCATATGCTTGTTTTCTTTACTGACGTACAAACATTTCATTTTGTGCTGGAAAGTAATGTTTGGAAATCTAAAATGTTTTTGTACCGAATCAGTAATATAGAAGTCATAAAATAAAAATATAGTATATAATATATATATAATGTGTGTGTGTGTGTGTGTGTGTGTGTGTGTGTGTGTGTGTGTGTGTGTGTGTGTGTGTGTTTAGTGTATTTACCTTTTCTCTAACAAAAATCCTTCTGCTGAGAAATTTCTTTTTAAAATAAAAGCATTATGTATAGATATAGATATAATACATAAGCCAATATTTTATCTTTAAGCACAGACATATCATTAACCCTATCATTAAGCACAGATGAAAGACATTGCTATACTAAGAAAGGATTTTATGCTTTAAAAAAAATATTGTGTTTAAATAAAACTATGCAGCATCCACATATGTTTAGGCTCATAATATGACCTACTGCTTGAATTCTTAGATTTAAAAAATGTTAAAATCTAATAGGCTTTATGTAGATCTGAGAGTTTACCTCTCAGAAAGGGTTCACAACAGAACCAAATCCAAAGAACTAAATAAAGAATATCTTTTTTATGTGAAAGTGCAGGATTTTGTATACCTTTTGGATTTTTTTTATCACACATCCTAGGCGTTGGCGACATCTTGTGGCAGAAGTTTGGTCGCAGCTTCACACGTGCAGACTTCTCAGATCAACTTCTCAGTGTTAAACCTTATGATTAGTAATATTACTAACTATCAACTTAAAAACGTTCTTTTGGGCTACAGTGTGAGGTGTACATTCGTGTATTCAGGTCAGTTTCGGTTGAACATCTGAATTAATCAGCATTAAGGTTCTTGCATGTGTTGAATGTTATCCAGCAGAGTGCGCTTTAGAGCATTAAATACTCTTAAAACATGCAGCTTTTCTGATGTGGAATGCACACCACTGTGAATAACATTTTGATCATGATTTTTTAGATTTGATCATCCAAATGATCACATGATTATATTGGTTATAAGCACAGTAATAGCCATGCAGCTTAGCTCACCAGTAGTATATAAGAGCAATACACTATAAGTAGAAGTGACAATTTTGGTCAATCGTTCTTTAAGATTTTTACAAAAATAATTTGCAGTCTTCTCTTAAGCTGCACTAATGAAAAACATACATCAAAACTCAACAGAAACATGTTTATTTCCATGTTTTGGTCCACTCGCATTTTGACCACAGCATTTTCTGTAACCCTAAGCCCCGCCCACTTTACTATGACGTAATGCCATTTATCCCTGAAAAGCTTGTTTCTTGATATACTGTATACAGTATGTCGGTTTATATACACATACATATATATCCTTTATAAACCTTATATGCTGATAGTCATTCCACTAACTAGAGCAGAAACACACCAAACCATGGAATTTTAAACCTTTTTTTTTTTTTTTAAATAAAGTCAGTTTTTTCTATATTTAGGACCAAATCGTTCTGTTTCCAGATGACCTGCATTCATGAAAATTAATTCCTACACCTAATTAGAAAGACAATACAGAGTATTTTCCCAAAATCTGGTGTGTGTGTGTGTGTGTGTGTGTGTGTGTGTGTGTGTGTGTGTGTGTGTGTATACACACACACACACACACACACACTGATCAGCCATAATATTAAAACCCCTGAAAGGTGAAGTGAATGACATTGATTATCTCATTACAACGGCACCCGTCAAGGGGTGGGATATATCAGGCAGCAAGTGAACAGTCAGTCCTCAAAGTTGATGTGTTGGAAGCAGGAAAAATGGGCAAGCATAAGGATCTGAGAGACTTTGACAAGGGCCAAATTGTGATGGGTATTCCTTGTATGCAGTGGTTAGTACCTACCAAAAGTGGTCCAAGGAAGGACAACCGGTGAACCAGCGACAGGGTCATGGGTGCCCAAGGCTCACTGATGCGCGTGGGGAGTGAAGGCTAGCCCATCTGGTTCGATCCCACAGAACAGCTACTGTAGCACAAAGTGCTGAAAAAGTTCATGCTGGCTATGATAGAAAGGTGTCAGAACACACAGTGCATCGCAGCTTGCTGTGTATGGGGCTGCGTAGCTGCAGACCGGTCAGAGTGCCCATGCTGACCCCTGTCCACCGCAAAAAGCGCCTATAATGGGCACGTGAGCATCAGAACTAGACTTTGGAGCATTGGAAGATGGTGGTCTCATTTGACATGTCATGTTTTCTTTTCCATCATGTGGACGGTCGGGTGCATGTGCCTTGCTTACCTGGGGTAAAGATGGCACCAGGATGAGCTATATGAAGAAGGCAAGCTGGCAGAGGCAGTGTGATGCTCTGGGCAATGTTCTGCTGGGAAACCTTGGGTCCTGGCATTCATGTGGATGTTACTTTGACACATATTACCTACCTAATTGGTTGCAGACCAATTATATCCATTCATGACAGCAGTATTCCCTAATGGCAGTGGCCTCTTTCAGCAGGATAATGTGCCCTACCATACAAATTGTTCAGGAATGGTTTGAGGAACATAAACAGTTCAAGGTGTTGACTTGGCCTCCAAATTCCCCAGATCCCAATCCAATCGAGCATCTGTGGGATGTGCTGGACAACCAAAGTCTGATCCATGGAGGCCCCACCTCACAACTTACAGGAGTTAAAGAATCTGCTGCTAATATCTCGGTGCCAGATACCACAGCACACCTTCAGGGGTCTTGTGGAGTCCATGCCTCTACAGATCAGAGCTGTTTTGGTGGCACAAGGGGGACCTACACAACATTATGTAGGTGGTTTTAATGTTATGGCTGATCGGTCATAAAAAGTCCACACACCCCTGCTACAACTGAAGGTTGTCACGTTTTTGTCATGAAAGAAAAAAAAGAAACCAAGATAAATCATGCCAGATCTTTTTCCACCTTTAATGCATATCGCAACCAACAAAATTCAAGTGCAAAACAAATACGGGGAAAAAAGAAAAAGAAAAAACTTACAATAACGCGATGCCATAAATATGCACCCCCTTAACTACTACATTGTTAAGGCACCTTTTGCTTGTGATACAGCACTCAGTCTTTTGCATCATAAAAACCTGCTATTTTAACAGGGCTGTGTAGAAACACAGTTGCTGGGATGCAGATGCTTGGAAAATCAATAGATGTTGAGAAATATACAATGTTATGAATAATATACTATGATGGCAATATACCGCATCCTCTTCATCACTTCTCCTCACCACTTGAAGTTATTCTGAATCCAAAATGTTGGCTAAGAAGTAATCTGTACAAACCTCTCCAAGTTCTTACATGAAAATGAAACAAGCATGCTGTCTGAACTTCAAGCAGATGCAGCATCATGGGTTACGGGTTCAAACAAAAGGCATTAATGGTCCCATGCCTTTTGTCTTCTGTAGTGCTGTTAATGGTCATGTAATTTAAAATGCATGTGTTTTCAGACATAATATGAGCTACATGGAGAAAACTCTACTGTGTATGGGTGTTCCTTAATGGCATCAATTCATGATTTTACAGAAAAAGGTGTAAAAAGCCTCTTTGCTCAATCGGTCATGAAGCAGCAATTCTGACAGCGATGCCTCTACTGACATCTAGTGGAAACTGTGAGCAGGAAAATTCAATTAGTTTCAATTTTCAGTTTTCTTACACCTTTACAAATCATATTCCATTCAAATGGTGCCTTTCTTCCTACACTGACTCATCATGTATTGACAAAATGATTACATAATAGTATTGAAGGTGATGTGAGAGATCTGTACAGAGCAGTGTAAGAGACATGCGAGAACATGTATGAAATAAATGTATGTATAAAGGAAGCAGTAAGTATCTGTAAACCAGTGACAGGGGTTTTTGAACTGGAGAGTGACGTGTGTGAGGAACAAGAGCTTTTGCTCAGCAAGAACATGAGCATGATGAGCTTCCTGGATCACTTCAGTGCTCATTTTATAAGGAAATCAGTGCATTTACATAACACACACACACACACACAGAGAGAGAGAAAAGATAAGCATTCAAAGTAGTTGATGTGACGTGGCCAGTAGAGAAAGTGGTGATGTTTTTTTTTTTCGTCTTGAAGACCTACCTTGGACATACTGTACATTCAAATCTTGTATTAATATGATTCATAAAATAGATTGAATGACTTAATCTGTTCTTTTTGTCATTCACTCAGACGCATCATTGGGAAAGCGTACCTGAGATAGGGAAGTCAGCACCATTATGCTTGTCTTTCTCTTCAGTCCAGTATGCAGGAACAGCTGCTTGGTGAGGAAGACAGAGGAGAAAGCAGCTACTATTCATCACCTGTCCCTTACTGCTCAGGCCATTCAGAGCATACGCAAAGCAAACAGCTCTATTTACACATCTGCGCCCCCTCCTGCTGCCTTCTGCCTCTGTGCATGCATGAATGCATGTATGCATGTGGGTGTGTTGGGGTGGTGTTTAAGGAACTCCATCTCCACCATGGTGACAGATCTCATTTTGGCCACGTATCATTGTCTGTTTATATGTTGGTCCAAGCACACACACACACACACACACACACACACACACACACACACACACACACAGGTTCTATCTTTTTTTTGTTTTGTTTTGTTTCTTGCATCTCCATGTTGTCAGGAAGGCTCCAGAAAACACACTCCTCTCTGTATGACGCACATCTAAAGTCCTGATCGCCAATCAACTGTCCTTGGGTTTGAACGTGTTGCTCTGAAACGGAGGGGAGGGAAAACACACATCCACTCTTCCCCCCACACACCCCTAGTACAACCACACACACACACAACAGTTACACCTATTTCACTGCCAAATATCCTATTTGCATCCTTCTGACACGCACACTCCAGAAGTAAAAGTGTTGCAATGCGGAAGCAGTCATAAAGTACATAATGGTCTATACTATATGGCGTATAATGTTACTTTTAAACTTCAAACTTGCTTCTTTATTTCTATATTACATATATTTCTTTATTTCCACCTTGCGATTCTACATTATTACTCACTGCATATTTTTAGCACTGTTCTGAGATGCTTATAATCATCCATTTACCTCTGTACCAGAGTTTGCAATACGTCTTCTACTGTATATCACACTACATAAATTGAGATTACTACATAATCTCTAATTTGTGCAATATGTTCTGAGCATTTATCTTAATTACGTATGGTACGTATGGTTACATCTGTATACTTTGCATTATATATTACTCTTCCTCATACACCTTATTGATTATTCCCTATCAACCATGTACCTACATATCACTACTTGCACTCCATTGTATCTTCTATATCCTGAGTATATTATGCATGACAGTAAAGCTGACTGGATTCGACCTGAACTTGTAGTATTATTTGCTAACCTTACTGGTACTGATTATCTTTCCATGCCGTATGTTCTAACACATTCTATTCTGTTCTAATTATTAAATCTTCTGATTCAGTGTCTCTTTTGCTGGTATCGTAAGCAGGAATTGTTGTTTTCTGACATAAAACATATCAAATGATCCCCAGGTGTTGTAGGATTTTCAGCCTTGTCCATCACTGGCCTCAGTTTGAATAGTGAGTGTACCTGCACCATATGTTCACCATTTCTATGGCAACTAATCCCAGATTGAGCATGTGCAGATAAAAAGGACAGTTCAGAACCCAGGCAGACAGCATCTGTCTTAACAACACTCTGTACTCGTGTGCTACAGAGGGCTTATATGGCATCTTTTCCTAAACATCCCATTTATTTAACCCTCCACAAACAGAATTGATCTCAAGACTAACCGTAGTCCACTCCATGTTAACACACTGCTGATTGTTCCTGGGTGTGAGGTAGGTGAACACGGTTTGCATATTTCATTAGCTACAATGGAAAGGTCTTTTGCTGCAACACATGGCCCCCAGAGCCACTGTAGTGATGGAGGAAAATCAATGGCCTTAAGCAAAAGGCGTCATTGAGCAAAAAAACCCTCTGATCTAATAAAGATCCATAAATTAAACATCTGCTCTGAACAGTGACATTTCTGCTTTAGGTTAAAATGAATTTTAGATTATTTATGAGGCTCTGCCTGTGCTCACAATATAAATTGAGTTGTTTTGTTGCACAAATGCCTGTCAATGTTAACATTCATGTCACCGTGTTATTCTGCTTGGTGGATGACATACAATATTTAAAGAAAGGCAGAAGCGTGAGCATGGCTGGACTGAGAAAGCGGACAGGTGTGTTTGTGTGTACTGTGCAATGAATGGTGATTTATTTGAATCAACATGACTTCCGAGATATGGACTCCATGACTACAGAGCACTTAGACCTGTACAGGGACTGGTCTAAGTGCCCTGGGCAGATGGTCTGTCAGGTGGGAAAGTGGAGAGGCTGGGCTCCAGTAGTTAATAGTTTACCATCTATTAGTGCCTTTTTACACATTACTCTCCCAGCAAACTCTGCTCTGACTCTCCAGTTCCCATGGAAACGCTAGGCCTTTGCACGTACTGACCCTGATGTGTGAAGTCACCATGCACACATCTGGAGATTAACAGTGATGATGCATTTTAATTATAATAATAAAATCACTTTCCAGTGGGAGCGATTACATCTTACGCAGTTAAGCACACTTACCCAAGAGGCCTTTGAGGTAAAGGTGAAGCGATGGAAATAATCTGCTTTTGCATTATCACATTAATTCACAGCCACAGTACTCAAACACAGGTAGCACATCATTACCACGCACCGCTGAGCTCAGCTACTTATCAAAGGATGGAAACACTAAACTGCAGTTTAACATACTGTATATAACATACTGTATATACACACAGAAGCAGGGGGGTTTACAGGGTAAGCATACACGTTTTATCATATTGGTCATAACAAGTCATAACAATTAAAGTGACTTCATTACAGAACTAACAGATTCTTGATACTTCCTGATCAATTTTTTTTCTTCCTAATGTAGGGAAACCACCAACAATCCAAAGCAGTGTGTGTGTGTGTGTGTGTGTGTGTGTGTGTGTGTGTGTGTGTGTAACTGGAACTTTATCACTTTTTCATCCATCACACCATGAAAGCTTGCTTTCCAGAGCATCCCAGGAGATTTGAAGTGGATCTGAAGTGAATCTGCACTTGCGTAACGCGAGCCGAACGAACAAAACTGATTGGTCACGTATTGTACGCGTGGCTCAACGTGAAGCAAGTACAGCTGAAGCACAGGTCGACATGTTCACCACGTTTCCCAGGTGTTGAAAGAACACAGTGCGCCATTCAGCGGGACGCAAACTGCATGCTTTCTTCTGTACCATCTCTCCATTCAGGACCTGTAATATAAAAGAAAAAACTTGTAAAATGGCATTGAAGTGTAGTATATGAATGATATATGTCCATTACCTGACCGTTACGGAAGTACAGAATTAAGTAGTAGCACAAGTTGGTTAGTTGGTCTCAGATGTAGCCTAATAACTGCTTTCCTCCATCCGTACCGGTAATGAAAAGTGAACCAGCGCGACAAACACCGGATTTTTATACAGTCAACATCCTCCACCCACCTTCCCCTACTTCCGACAAGTGAGTGATGAAGTCTGGCTACGTCCTAAACCACACACAGGCCTGACAGTCAGTCACCTGTATCCTAATAGGTAGCAGCATGCCTGGTGGGAGCTGGGTTTGGACGGAGCCCCTTGAGACGGCTAGGGGCGGAGCCAGTACCTGTATGGGTGGAGCTTTGGGGTCTCTTTTGGCGTTTGGATGCTGAGACTTCCGGTACTCACCGCACCGTTCAATGCAAAGCAGCTTCCGTACAAGGCGGCTTATCGGCGTGATAACGTTAATGTAATGACTTGTACGTGTATGAGGATGAGTAAAAGTTTAGTGGGCGCAGGAAGGGAAGGGAAGGGAGTGACCTCACTGCTTTACTTCATTTGCAGAAAATTTGCATGCAGGTGTTTCACTTCCCTTCCCTGATTCAAACTGTAGCAGAGAGAGAGAGAGAGAGAGAGAGAGAGAGAGAGGGAGAGAGAGAGAGAGAGATACCAAAGCGCCACCTTGCGATAAATAAGTGCAAAGTGCATCTCTCATTCTGCCCAGACTTTATTCACCAGACAGACCTCTTTCACTACACCACCTCCTGCTATCCTCTACAGCTGTTCACATCTGCTCTCTCCACCCACGTGTACCATACATCTGCTTGTTTATTATCATCATTATTAATCAGCTAATTTATTCATTAATTAATTTATACATGTAAACGTCAGTGACATCCTTCCTGCCTTCACTTCATTTTTACCTTCTTCCTTGCTAGCTAGTCAGTCTTGTCCCATAACCCTTTCACACTACCTTCAAACACTAGGTGGTAGCAATAGTCTAACAATTCCTCCATGTACATAATAAACACAAAGTACATAAGGCATAATGTGTCTGTAGCCACTTTACTAAATACACCTGCCTTTATTTACACTCAGTGGCCATTTATTTACTTTTTTTTTTTTAAACTCACTGGCCATTTTATTTTCTTTTATTTTACTCAATGGCCATTTATTTACCTATTTTTTTAACTCATTGGCCATTTTATTTTCTTTTCTTTTACTCAATGGCCATTTATTTATTTTTATTTTACTCAATGGCCATTTATTTACTTTTTTTTTTTTTAACTCATTGGCCATTTTATTTTCTTTTATTTTACTCAGTGGCCATTTTATTTTCTTTTATTTTTTACTCAATGGCCATTTATTTACCTATTTTTTACTCAGTGGCCATTTTATTTATTTTTATTTTACTCAGTGGCAATTTATTTACTTTTATTTTACTCAGTGGCCATTTATTTGCTTTTTTTAAAACTCACTGGCCAATTTATTTAATTTTATTTTACTCAATGGCCATTTTCTTTTCTTTTTTTTTTTTACTCAATGGCCATTTTATTTATTTTTATTTTACTCAGTGGCCATTTATTTACTTTTATTTTACTCAGTGGCCATTTATTTACTTTTTTTTCTCAATGGCCATTTTATTTACTTTTATTTTACTTTATATAGGTATATTTTATAAAGGTATACTTTATATAGGTGTACATTTCCACCCTGTAACCTATCTGATGCTCTGCACTTTAAAATCCTCCCTCTACTTTGTTTATAAGTGGATAGAGACCACACAGAACCACCACGTGGTAGTTTGTTTCATGTGCAGCAGTGTTGTGGTGGTTTTTAATGAGCTAGTCTCTGACTGTGCACCCATATGGTGTATCAACAAGGTGGCAGTAAGAGTACACAGTGTTTAAAAACCTCAGCAACACTGCTGTGCCTGAGACAACTTGTACCGGTACTAGGCACACTACCGTGTCAGCATGACTGCTTTGCACCTGATCCGCGACACAAATAATATCTTGTCAGCAGTGGTCCATTGTCGGTCCCTTCCCACTGATGGACAAGGTGACAAATTGTGTGTGGCAACAGATGGACTATAGCAGGGATATTCACAGGTTCCATTTTCCAAGCCTGTGTCACGTCTCAAGTTTCTGAGCTGCAAGTCCAAGTCGAGCCTCAAACCTTTAGTCATGCTTTTTAGGTATCTGTAGGTGTTTTACATTTGCACATAAGTAAAACAGTGCTATATTAGTACTAAGAAAAGCACTGAAATGCAGGGTACAGTCTAACTACCATGTCGAAAACTCAAAAAACAAGTGTATTATAACTTCATTCGCTAGCTAGTGTGTTTTAATGTGTCTTTTAAAATGGGATTATTTTGCCAATCACCTTTATTTTGATACCACATTTACTGTAAACAGTGCTTCAGTCATATCCATCACACTGAAAGCTTTTGGTCAAACAAAGCCATTTAACCTGTTTGTGGATCCACCAAACCTCCACTTGTCCACGACTTCCCCTGAACTTTACAATCAAAACAATATATAAACTGCCTTATTAAAGTATATACTGTGTTGGACATTTCCAGGTCTTACTGCATTATGAAACAATAGCTCAAAGAAGAACAAACACAACAGCATATAAAACACCACAGCACATTGGTGCCAACTTATGAAAATCATTCAAAATCATATCAAAACCTATTTCGTGATGCCATACAATTTCATACTACATTGCTAGTTACAGAACGTATGCAAAATCACCCATTTTCTTTTCTTTTCTTTTTTTTAAACCAAAAATCAGAGGTCTTCCCACTAAAAATGAGATTTCTTGCCCCTTTTGATCAAAAATCAGATCTTTTCATCCATTCATTCATTCATTCATTCATTCGTTTGTTCATTCGTTCATTCATTCTTTGTCTGCTTTTCCTGATGGGGTGGCAACAGTCTGAGAAGGTCAGCCTCGACTTCTCTATCCATCCGATTCCAACTCCTCCAGGGGATCCCCAAGAGTTCCCATGTCACTTGTGAGATCTCTGCAGCAGGTCCTGATCCTCTCCTGGGTCTCCATCAAGTTGGATATGCCTGAATAAGCTCTATCAGGGAGCTGACCAGGGGGCATCCTTGTGTGCCTGAACCACCTCAACTGGCTCTTCTCGATTCGGAGGAGCAGTGTGTCTACCCTGAGGAGCTCCCAGATTGCCGAGCCCCTCACCCTATCATGAAGAGTAAGCCCAGCAACTCTACAGAAGAACTTCATTAGTTCCACGTTTACTCATGACCATATTCTGCTTCACCACCAGAGACCAGTGCACTGGACTCATTAACCTGATCTCTTTGTCAATCTTGTGCTCACTTTTTCCTTCATTCATGAATAACCTCCCAATTTAAAGTCCTCTGCCAGCAGCACTGTCTGTCCCTTCATCTAAAAGGAGCATCCCAGTGTTTTCTGGGAGAGAACCTTGGCCTCGAATTTTCATCCCAGTCACTACACACTCAGCAGCAAGTGTGTGTCAGATGCTGCCGAGTGAACATGAGCCACAAATAACCTTACCTTACCTTACCTCTAATCCCCTATACAGGGCACCACTGCAACTCTGGCATTGTGTTGCTATCCTGTCCATGAAAACCACAAACATGAGTTGAGCCAAGACACTGTTGATGAAGTCCAACACCCACCTTAAACATTTTGGCTTAATGCCAAGAATGCAGACATGACTATTGCCAAAGCATGATCATAGGTCTTCTTCAAATCCACAAAACACATGTAAACTGGATTAACATACTCCCATGGATCCTCACAAAGCTGGGCAAGAGCAAAGAGCTGGTCCACTGCTTCATGGCTCACTGTTCCTCCTGAATGCTACGTTCAACTTTTAGAGTCACCTCTCCAGAATCCTGGTACAGACGCCTCCTGGGAGGCTACACTTTTTTTTGTACCCTGATGATCTTCTCTCAGATCTGTTCACCAGGGGTGCCCCTTCTGGGATCATTAAGCATTAAGGTGACCTAGCCCTATTTTTACTGAAGTACACAAACCCCTTCACTGCAACAAGGTCTGGATTCACTACCAAAGTTTTCATGCAACAGAAAGACATAGTAAAATGACCTCTACCTTGACATCATTCTCAATGACATTTGTAATGTTTTAGTGACTGCCAAACTTGTTTTCCAGTCTAGCCCATCTACCATAGACTATTTGTCATACGTACTTGAAAGGCACGGTACCATTCATTACAACATGACTTCGTCAGACTACACGTCCTTCCTACATACTAGGTCACGATTAGCTGCAGAAAGTGTCTTTTGGTCTTCTTTATTTGGTAAATATATATATATATATATATATATATATATATATATATATATATATATATATATATATATATATATATAAAATTCAGGCAAATGGAAAATACAAAATAAATTTTGTATCAATAACAAAATTAAAGAAGTGTCAAGAAATTACTAAAACTTACTTGTAATTACAAAAAATTACAAAATTACTGCATAGGATTTATCCAGCGAAACATGTTTGGGAAGGATTTAAGCTGAACATTTCATATACCTGTGAATTTTGTGGATTGAAAAAAGAAACAATTCTGCATTTGTTTTATCATTGTATTTACTCAAGATTATTTTGGAAGGATTTAGAAACTTATATCAAGAGAAAATTGGGATGTGTGATAGAAATTTATGTATTTGATGTACTTTTTAGTTTCAAAATGACATTTTGGAAGGTAAACAACAATATATTGTTCAGTTATTATTTATTTTATTAGGTAAATACCACATACACAAAAAGAAATGGGCTCTTTGTAAACCACATTTTCTACATTTTATAAAAGGCTAAATTATACACAAACAAACAAACAAAAAAACACTGAAAACATGTAATGTTTAAAAGAACTGAATTTTGAGTAAGACATTTTGTCTGGCAGCATTAATGTTGTTAATAATGTGACTGTTCAAGAATCTTGTTCTTGTAGCACTGAATAAATAAATACAAAAAAAAGGGTCATGATTAGTGAAGGTGGTTCCAACCATAATGCAAGAGGTCTAACAGGAACAACCTTAGAGGATTCGAAACATTAACAATGTAATACCAAAGTCAGTACATCGTGTACACTTAGCTGTGAGTAATTTCTGTAGTAGACTACATTAGCACTCCATCGGGTAGTAAATAGCCTAGCGCCTGGGACTGCACTACATCATCCGGTGACCCCCGCGCGTTTGAGTGAAATGGTACGTTCCAAACCGAGCTAGGTAAAGAGCATAGTTATGCGTGTGGAGGACCACAGAAGCGCAAAAATACTGTTAGTCTGGCGAGGTATTTACGCGTTTAGCATCGTTTTCTGGACAATGTAGTCAGTTTCAATGTGTAGAATGCACACTGTAATGTAAACCCGCTACTGTCCTGGTGCTGTAAATGCGCTGTCGAGTGAACTGGAGCGGAGACTGTAGTGAAAACAGTAGTGAAAGCGGATAGAGAGGAAGACGCGGGCGCCTCGGCAACTTAGCCAGTGATTCATTATTCTAGCGTCAGTCGTTAGCTCTTACTGACAGAACTGAGAAGTCGGGTTGAAAAGGTGAGGCTCGCCAGAGATGATGCCGGATTTGGCGGTTGTGCAAAGCCGCAAAAGCGAAGGACACAGGCCGAGCGAAGGGAAGCGCAGGAGGATGCTGATTCCCTACCAGGGTGAGCAGCTTACTACCTCTCTCTGTTTCTCATTATTCCTCAGGTCCATTGTGTGCATGCTGTTTTCACTGTCTAAAATGTCTCTTCTGAGAGTTCATTATATTAAGGTATATTATTAAATGATATTTAGCGCCATAGGAGTCATAATAAAAAAAAAAATACCACAGCCTGCGTTAGCTTCATGTCGTTTAATTAACCTCCAGAGTGATGTGTCAGGTGTCAGGCTTCACTTAGACGTCATATGGCTGCGGGAGAGGACTTCCGGTCAAAGGTAGAGCGCGCGCATACCTGTGCTAAACAATTACTACTGACATCCGCTTACGTAGAAAAAAAAACAAAAAACAGGATCAGTATTAATGCAGTGTTACTGTCTGAATGCCAACTGACTCCCTATTCCCTGTATACTTGCACTACATAGGGTGTATACATTAATAAGGGATGCTGATAAATACTGACTTCCCCTTTCTACAGGAAGTCAGTATGCAGGTTGTGGCACCTCTCTGTTTAAAAAAAAAAAAAAATTAATTATTATTATTTTCTTATTAAGTACACTATATCCATATTTCCAGTTGATAATACAAAAAAGATAAAAAGATAATAATATTGATATAGTGATAAATTATGACACAACATGCTTTTCTGAGATATTGGATATTGTGATATAATTTAATTATTTTTTTTTTAAGTATTACAAAACTGACTGGAAGCAGCTGATGGGATATTAATATTTATGTCATCTTTAAAATTGTAAAATGTTAAAAAAAAATTTTTTTACAGATTTTTACAAACCTTTCTCCTTTTCAATGTTAAGTATTTATTTATGTATTTATTTATTATAAATAAAAAAAAATATATATAACAATCCTCAAACTTGTTTTTTTTTTGTTAAAGCAACAGTACTGTATTTCTGGGAAATTGTTCTTGAACCTATAGATCATAATACATATCATGTATTGTAGAAATGCCTTTGAGAATCGTGATATGATTTTTTTTTCCATATCGCCCAGATGAGATAGAAAGATGGACCACAAACATCACGTCGTAGGCATAAAACCATTATCATATATATAATTTGTCTGACTAAAATTATATTTCCTGTAAAGCACACAGGAGAGATTGTGGACTGAGGAATGGTCTCAGATTCCTTGCTCTATAATCACCTTTCTCATCAAGCATTATAGGAGACTCAGTGCTGTTATGTTGCCAAAGGCAGATTGGACTAAATTGCTAAATGTAGGGGTGCCAATAATTGTGGCACAAGTTTTTGTTGAAAAAATATTTTTAATAAGGTGTCTTAGAATAAACTTTAATTAAAGGTAGGGCTGTACAGTATATCGAAACTATCAGAATGTCACAAATGTAAGTATGGCGATACGCATATCACATGGGCTTACGATAACGGAATGATTTTAATACTTAAAAAAAAAAAGTTATGAAAAGTCAAAGTTTTAGGGCGAAGCCGATATCAGAGAATGCTTTCTTTTCCTCAAAAGAACATGAAACATGTATGTTGGTTATGTCATTTTCTAAGTCCTATTTTTAATGCCAGTTTTTAAATTCACATTGTTGTTTAATTTAAATTGAGTTTACACACTTATAGCATAATCGTACCGCATATCACATTATTCAACATTTTTCTTCAATATCATGCTAACAGCCCTAATTAAAGGTTGGCTTTCTCTCATTTTCAGTGTGAGATTACACTAATTGACCATGAAGACATTTTTTCCATAACCTTTTTCCCCTAACCATCAAATTAGTAAAGTGCTATTAGAAACATATCCTTTGGGATCCAGTCTCTCTCATCCTGACATTTAATGTCTTCTCGCATACATCAGCAGTTTCATGGCTTGTTCCCGTGTTTTGACATGATTCCAAAACAGTCTGCTTACGAGGGAACCTGTTGAAACACGCAGAGCGAGAGAACCATGCAAAACAAACCGAAACAAACGGAACGAGGTTATCTCACTGCCAGCACAACACGCCGGTTCCTTAGATCTCGCTCTTTCTCACTCTCGTGTGATTTAACGTAGCTGTAAAATGTAGTTGCCAAGCCTTGGATGGCACTCATCCGGTAAAATTTATACCACAGAGCGACCGAGTTCTCGAGTCTGATCGATCAGGTGGTGCTGATTCATTTTCTCTAACAGCATGACAAGCTGTGTTTTTATTTGGCTATGACAGAAGTGATAACAAGAACTAACCCGTTTCGCAGACGTTCCACAACATTAAATGTAAGTATTAACAGAGAAAAAGCATGACTCGTACAATAATAAAAGAAAAATCGCCGTAGTTGGAAAAGTGCTGCGGTATGAGAGGATTGAAACACGCCAGGTGTCAACTTCAGTGTGGTAATCTCCCCATCGAGTTGCATTCCTTACATAATCTGCATGGGTAGAGTGTGTTTTTTTTTTTTTTTTTTTTTTGGTCAGGAAGATGGCAGCTGGTGGGCTGTGTGACTGTCAGCACACACTCACGCTACATTTGGTGTTTGGCCAGACTCCATGCTCGTGACGGATGATTGCTGTTAGTACATGGCACCCTTCGACCATCAAGCCCAGCACTGATCCTGTCCACAGGCAGAATCCAACTATCCTGCTGCAAATGTACAATCCAACATACGAATTAGCCGAATGTCAGTTCGACTGATCATGAAACAGCGTCTTCCTTTACTGACAAGATCCCCGGTGTATATGTAGATATCCTGTGTATGTTATAGATTATAGCTGTGACATCATCAGTTCTGATGTGTGATCGGGTCCCATCGATTCACGTGGACAGATTGAATTAAAGGGTCAAATCAGAGTACAGAGTGAGAGGGTCATAAAAACATGTGCTAATTAGAGTGATAGAGGTCAGTGAGTGGCACTGATCCACTTAAACTGGGAGTGGAGAAAGATCTACGCATTGTGACTATAACACAGTTATATAAAATTCAGAAACACATTACACGTAGTGCCATCCGGATAAAACGAAGGCCGCAGTTGCACGGATAGCATCAAGTTGCCATAAAAACAAACTGTAATCAGAGTGCACTTGTACAGTTTAATTGAAACGATTGTGTTACAGTCAGTCAGTTTCTTTGTACTGGCTAGCAGAGTAAACTAGTTAAACACACACTAGTGTATAAAAGGAATAGCTCACTATATAAATGAAAAAGAGAAAATCGAATGTTTGTAAAAAAAAAAAAATGATTATATGAATTAGACGATATTAAGTATTTAATTGGCCCAGTTGTATCGCGATTACATTTTAGCGGAACTGAAATACCTACAAGTTTGTTGAATGGAAACAACAAACTACTAAACATAGACAAACTGTATCTGTGGATGAGCTTCTTTAGAGAATGCTAATATGATAACTATAATCCTGTGCATTTATGTCTCTCTGTTGTTTACTGGTTAAAAGATGATAATTTCTCAGAATGTAGCTTCAGGCCTGAAGTAAAAAAAACAAGCCCTCAGTGCTTCAAAACCCCCTCTCATGTCTCCTAAATGAATCTCTACGGAAGTCTTTTCTAATTTCCGCTGAGGATGGAGACTTCTTTTTTTTTCTTCTCCGATGTCACAGTCCCAGCTGGCTTCACAGCTTACACAAAGGTAGCTGATACACATACATAAAGCCCGTGATCTCTATAATCCCTCGAGGTGCTCACTCGGTGTTCCAGAAACTGACTTATGCTTTTAGAAAAGGTCACAACAGTGTTGTGTAAAAGAACATCTAATCTTCAACACCGTCACCCACCATAAGGTTATTCAGCAGTCTGGCAGCAGCAAAACTGCAGATTGTTTAGGAGTTTGTGTGCGTGTGTGTGTAAGATGTGTGGGGATGTGGAGGTGTTGGGCGGGCGTATTAAATACCAAGAAAGTTTTGCAAATTCAGAGTCACTGTTATATAATAATGGCTGTGAGCTAAACACTTGCTAAAGCACTTAAAGCTAAACAGAGAAATGGGTCTGGAGAGATGAGGAGGAAATGATAAGTGCCACGAAGCCAACAGAAAGAGAGGAAGGGTGTGTAACATTTAGGGAGAGAAATTAAAGAAAGAGAGCAAGTATATATATATTTTTTTACATAAAATGTGGCATTTATTTAAAAAAAACAAATACGGACATGCTGCATTATAAAAACTACACTATATTAGCTACAGTCCAGTCCAGTGGAAAACCTCAATAAAGCTAGTGTTACAAGTTAGTCTGAGTGTAAGAGGGTGAGAGACAGAGATAGATCGTAATGCCATTAATCCACCCTCCTGCTGCCCACAGCGTAAGCCACAGATACTGCAGAATCTTGTTAACTGAACACACACACACACACACACACACACACACACCAGAGCTGAGACTGCAATGCTGAAATCATGTGCAAACATTAGCACTTTAAAACCTATGTGATGGTACCAGCAGTACAATGCTTTATATTTCATAATGAATACCATTAAAAACAACATGCAATACCTAGCCTAATACCTAATTAGGGTTTCTGTATGATGGCTTTTATATCATGCTGGCATTTTCTGAGGTTGGGCCTCATTTATCAACAAACAAATTTGCCCATAAATCATTATTTGCAAGAATGTTTATACAAGATACTGCTTTCATGGAACTCATGAAAATCTAGTTAGTTTGGGAAAATGATCGTGTTCAACAGCATAAGGGAACCCTCATACTATGACTCTCAACGTCTTTTGACTTGTAAATATGAACGAAAACATATGTATTCATAAGTATAAAACAAAATTGATAGGGAAAAAGTATTCAGACATATTAACAATGTATTTCCGTAAAGGTTATGTATATCTAGAAATCAAGTTCTAGATATAAATACTGCCGAAAAATATTCTCATGCAATAGGTGCATGTGGTGACGTTATAAAAGACGTTGCTTTTATAATGTTGAAGATTTCAGTAATTTAGCTTAACATGTTTAGAGAAAGAAAAAAATTTGTGAGTCCGTCAACGGGACCCTCATAACCTTGGGCAAGTTAAGACTGTTCGTCAAGAAGACTGCGCCAGAATTAAACCACAATGCTGCAAAAAGCTACTAAAATTTTACCAGAGACATCTCAAAGATAGATTTGCCAACAACAACAGTCCTAATTTGTGGTGTTTTTGTCCCCTATCAGTTTTGTTTTTTGAAATGTGTCTTTGTTTGAATACATACTTTTTTGTTCACGCAAAGTCAAAAGACATTATGCACTGGAAGCATATTAAATAACAAAAACAAAAGTGTCTGAATACTTATTTCTGGCTATTCAGTTAGGACAAACCTTGTATAAACGTGTAAAAAGGAGTTAGTGTAAGTGTGTGCCTGTGGTTGCCAGTGCGCTGTAGTGGCCGAGCTGCATTATTGGAAGATTTAACACAAGCCTCACTTAGAATGCACGATCTTGAGTCACTGTTTTGTAGTTTTGAGCTCTCTATGAGCTTTGCCTCTTATGCAGTTTCGTGGGCATCACTAAATGCACTCGGCTGTGCCATGAACGCACTTATTTACGAGTCATTGGCGTTCATTAATATATGCACATGAGAATGAAGAAAATCAGTCTTAGTGAAAGTTACCAAGTTTGGCTTACCAAAACATTCATACACGTCTTTACTAAAATATTGATATATGATGGCCCATTGTTAGTCCCTTGTATATTAAATTGTATATAAAATAAGAGTTATAAGGCATACGAAATGTATAGACAAAACTAAAATTAGGCCTAGTAGTCAATCGCACTTGTTATCCAGCATAAAAAAGATCACATGAACTAGGCTAATGACCGTTAATTTTGGCTGTAGTTCATCACTTCCCTGATTTATTTCTGAATGATCAGAGCAGATGCTGTTTGCTTGTGGAAGCGAGTACTGGTGTTCAGCACCTGGTCTGAGCTCAGTCTTATACCAAAATCTCTTTTTAATCTCAGTAAAGCCTTTTCGGGGTTCAAGTCATGTCAGGAGAAACTCCCAGCTGCCCCATCAGGCACCCCATCTGCACACTTTAATCATTTGTTTATCATTCCCTAGTAAATTCAACAATTCTGACATTCGGTGGTTCTCGTATTATTACTCATGTTCAAGTATCACAACTGGGCAGATCATTATTGATTGTAAACAAAATTCCAGGAAAAAAAATATATATATGTATGGCAGCTCAAGAGAAGATAAAATATATTAACCATTAAATTGTTGCTACAGTGTTGGATAGCAAAAACGTAATGCTAGCAACACACCAATGCATTAGTTTTTAAATCCTTCTAGTGTAATGTTTTAGCCTCAGGCCTCAGAAGTTGCAAATGGTGAGGAACGTCTGTATTAAAGAGGTGACTTTTTTTTGAGTTACTGTACTGAGAATGAGGATTTGAAATCAACAGTGAGAAAGACGTCATCATAGATAATATGTTAGAGTGAAAAATCCATCCGGAAAGTGAAGTGTGGCCAAGTATAGTGACCCATACTCGGAATTTGTGCTCTGCATTTAACCCATCCAAGTGCGCACACACACACACACACACACACACACACACACACACACACACACACACACACACACCCCCCCGGGGAGCAGTGAGCAGCCTTTTTTGCTGCGGCGCCCGGGGAGCAGTTGGGGGATCGGTGTTTTGCTCAAGGGTCTCACCTCAGTCGTGGCATTGAGGGTGGAAGAGAGCGCTGGTCATTCACTCCCCCCACCTACAATCCCTGCCGGCCTGAGACGCGAACCCGCGACCTTCAGGTTCACCTTCAGTTTGCAAGTCCAACTCTCTAACCATTAGGCCACGACTGCCCCCAAGACTTTCATATTAATGTTCATAATTAACACGTGATCTTCAGTGGGTTCCAAGATTCCAATACTGAGCAGACTGTTTTAGTTTAAACGTGACATATTCATTGACACATTTCTACGGTTTGCTACATTACCCACGGTGCCATTTGGCTACCTGCCGGTGCCGGTGCAAATTAAACTGGTTCTCTCTTTAGGTTCATCTCTCACCTCCTCATCTGTACATTCTGCTCAAACAAACAAGGTTCCAAAGCTATACATTTTATGCTTATACCTCCATCAATGTCATCATACTTGTCGTCTCGTCGATTGCTAACTGTCCAAGCTTAGTCTCTGCCTCATGTACCTGCATTGCATTCTGGAGCTCTGACTCCAGGGCTTGTTATCTCCACTACTTCTGTCGCGGACCTCTCATCAATATGACACTGAGAAAAGAAGCTCTTTCTCTTTAGTTTTTCGATGCTAACAACAAAACCTGGCCATTATCCCATTGTAATCATTTTTGAGATTGTTGACTTTTTTTTCTTTCTCTCTCATTAAACTCCATTGTAACCGCCTTAGCAAAGTGACACCAGCGCGACACACATCTACTAACTTCTCACAGGAATAACGAGAATACAGCACCAGCGAAAAAAAACACGCATCCGAACAATTTCATAATTTGACAAATATCCTGTGTTTCAGGGTGGAGGTTTGCTTTAAGAACATATACAGACAGTGCCACTGGATCAGAATGCAGTCATTTAAAATGTAAAATAGTTGTAAGAAAAACAGAGATCCACAGCTAAACACGGCAGCTAATGAAAGCGCTGGCGTGATAGGAATAGATTGCAAAACGTTTGCAGGGAAGTGAATTGTCCTGCCCAGTATCATCTGATCAATGCTTAAATATTAACAAAAAAATCATTAAATAATTAGTATAAAAATGTAAATAGTTATTATTTAAAAGCAACTGATTTGCAAGCAACATGTTTATCCCGTTTTCGAAATCTACGCCACTAGGTCACAAAGCTGAACAACAAATGATACGGCTATGGCCATACAAGTCGAGCAAGGCTAGCTTGCGATAGAGAGCCAAGTAATAGACATAACTGCAGTATCCTTTGTGGTCCAGAAGATTTAGAGCCATTAAAGGCAGCGAACAAACTGTTCCTAATGACTCAGTAAATCCCTGACGATGTGAGTGTGCGTGTTTCAAATGGACACCTCTGCATAAGCCTGTTTGTTCTGATTAACCCTGTTGGCAGATGGAGCAGTAGGAGACATTTTGTAGATGGGTGATGATACGTTATGAAGGAATTGCATAAGCTAACTCCCTCTGATTCTCTCCATCCAGTCATTTGCATTTTTTTTTTTTTTTCATATTTCATACGGAAAATTTCCTCTCATTTCCTGCTTACATTAGTATTCTCCATTCTCTCTCTCTCTCTCTCTCTCTCTCTCTCTCTCACCATCTTGCTTTTTTCATTCATGTTCTCAGTCCATTTTTATACCACACAAATTTTCCACCCACCTCTTTACCGCCCAGGATTCTTCTGGTTGGCAGTGTTCCTATTTTGCCCACGCACACTTACACACAGAGTAGCAAATTCTGCTGTTCACAGTAGGACAGAGGAAGGGACTAGGTTCATCACACCACATTAGGCTATTTTGGGGGTGCTTGGAGCGGAAAAGATGTTCTGACGTTGATCTCCAGAAAGGAAAATTTGCTAATCTTTACTGTCTGGAACCTATTGAAGTTAAAGTAAATTTAAAAAGAAATGAAATAAAACTGCTCTCATTAGTTTGCACCTGTTTGGTGTCTGAGAGTATGGTGTTTAAGTTAGATTAGTTTAAGTCAGTGATTGAGGGTGAGACAAACAGCCACAAATTATTTTTATGGAGGAATTCAGCACAAACCAATGATTAATTTATAATCACTTGTTTAGATTTTTGGTGTGGATTTGAGTTTTCTTGGCTTAGTCAGTGAGTTTCTTGTCTTGTCATAGACTTACACTGATATACAGCCAACCACAGATCCCAAGAACTTTTAACCATGTGCTGTTTCCCTGGGGTATAAATGAGAGGTTGCAGATAGGTAAAATCCACCTGTCCTCCATTATCATGGGAAAAAAACCCAAAGAACTTTCAACACAGTAAAAAAAAACAGATGGTTGTTGATCTACACAGATCAAGTAATGGATATGACAATACTAGAGATGGCAACGATCCGACACCCATGTTCGCTATAGGGATGGTACCGGCAATAAACAATGGATTGGATATCTGAGAAGAACAAATTCAATCCGATCCTGTAAAAAATGGAAAAGATTAGAATTAGTTTAACTGAATAAAAAAGCTGCAGTTTGGTGTAAGTCATGTTTTAGCTATGTATTTTTTTTCTTTATTTGAATGGCTTCCAACATGAGAAGAAGGCAAGCCGGCGAAGGCAGTGTGATGCTCTGGGCAATGTTGTGCTTGGAAACCTTGGGTCCTGGCATTCATGTGGATGTTACTTTGACACGTACCCACCTACCTAAACATCGTTGCAGACCAAGTACACCCCTTCATGGCAATGGTATTCCCTAATGGCAGTGGCATCATTCAGTAGGATAATGCGCCTGCCACACTGCAGAAATTGTTCAGGAATGGTTTAAGGAACATGCCAAAGAGTTCAGGGTGTTGACTTGGCCTCCAAATTCCCCAGATCTCAATCTGAGCGAGCATCTGTGGGATGTGCTGGACAAACAAGTCTGATCCATGGAGGCCTCACCTCACAACTTACAGGACTTAAAGGATCTGCTGCTAAAGTCTTGGTGCCAGATACCACAGCACACCTTCAGAGGTCTTGTGGAGTCCATGCCTCGATGGGTCAGGGCTGTGTATATATAAAATAACATTTTAAAGCTTAGCAGGTTTTAAAGGAAAATAAATATTTGATGGGTATCGATATTGGCTGATACTCAAGGTTTCAGTATAGGTATCATTCTCAGAAAAGAAAAAGTGGTATCACTAAACAAAGTACCATCTCTAAACAATATATAAGCGGTTAAAAGTGCCAATAGGCACAGTTAGGGCCATACCAAAAGGGGAAAAATATCACGTTTTTAGTTTCTTTTTCTCTAGATTTTTAAGATTATCAAGTTTCAAAATCAACTGTTAAACACCACTTTCATAACAAAAAAGCTGCTTGGAAATGTAGCAAGAAAGAAGCCCTTCCTGAGAGCATCTCACAAAAATTCAGGAGTCCTGTCATACACTGCATTGCAAAAGTGTTCAGCCCCCTCAAAAGTTATCAGATTTGTCTGGATTAAAAATTACACTTACGCAGATGGTTCCAGCCAGTATTTTTTATTGCAAGCCAATATGCTCTTGAAGTAAAGTAAAAAATGTATTGTTTGTCAGTAGTCTTAAAAACTGAAAAAAAAAAAATGCTGCTTGCATAAGTATTAAAATCCTTCAGACTAGCATTTGGTAGAACCACCTTTTGCTGCAGTAGCAGCTTTAAGTCTACTGGAGTAAGTTGCACACTGTTTGGGATGATTTTCACCCATTCTTCCTGGCCGATTTGTCCCGGGTTATTCTGGTTGGTTGGATGCTGCTTCTTTATAGCAGTTTTCAAACAGTGCCAAAGTTTGTCAGTGGGATTCTGCTACAGATTTTGACTTGAACACTGTGAAACATTCTTTTTGCTTTTAACCACTCCTGCATTGCTTTGGCATTGTTCTTGGGACCACTTTCCTCCCAAATGGTCAAGATTCTCCCAAGGTGAAGCAAATTCATTGTAATATCCCTCTGAATTTTACTCCATCCATTCTCCCTTCACTTTTGACAAGATGCCCAGGTTCTGAGGATGAAAACCGTCTCCAGAGCATGCTACCACCACCATATTTCACTATAGGAATGGTGTTAAATGAGATATGGCCTGCGTTAGGTTTGCACCACACACGGCGCTTTGAAACTTGTCCAAATACAGTATCTCGCTTACAGTATCTGGTCTTATTACACCAAAAAAATGACATCTTCACCGGGTTGCTCTTGTGCTTTCATGTGGCTCTTCTTGAGCAATGGTTTCTTTCTAGCAACCCTCCCAATCAGTCCTCAATTATGTAGAGCTCTTAAATGGTTCACCTGGTGCACCTCCATTCCACTCTCAGCCACTGTACTTTCTGACTCCTTCAGAGTGACTGTTGGCCTCAGTGTGGCTTCCCTTACTGGTCTCTGTCTTCTTTTGCGAAGAGTTTTGAGAGACTGCTTTGTCTTTGTACCTAGACAAAGTAGACTACTTTGTCTGGGTAGTTTGATGCAGCTTCCACTTCCTCACTGTTGATCTAGCAGTGCTTACTGGGATATCCAGATAATGGGACAGCTAGATATAATATTACACCCTATTCCTTAGTTATGAAGTCTATTACCTTATCTTTAACTTCCACTGAATGCTCCTTAGCGTTCATTTTCACTCCTTTCATTCAGACTGACAGTCTCTTCAATGATAGTTAAACTGAGGTGGGTTTTTTTTGTTCAGAAAATGGGAGCTATTTTAATATTTCACAGGTCAAGGCCAATTATAGTACATTGTGTCCTTGTTACGACAGTATTTTCCATCTGGAGCTTTCGGAACCTGGAAGTTGAATATTTATGAAGCAGCATTTTTCAGTCGTGGATTTTCTTTGAAAGATTTGCTGACCAAGAATTTATTTTGGCTTTGAACATTCACTGTGCACTTGTGTGTCAGTATTATTTTTTTCCCATGTGTATATGTAATGATATACATGAACATGAACAAAACTTTAGATAATCAGGATGGAACAATACACTATGACACACACGCTATGCTCCATGTACAGCCAAATTAGTCAGGAATTGACCTCTTTCCAGACACGACCAAGCATGCACACACACACAGAAAACTCACACTATTATGATCAGTTCAGCCAACACATAACTCAGAAACACATTTTGTACTGTAGGTGGCTTATCTCATGGCCTGTTCATGCTGGGGGAGGATGAGTAAGGCAGTCGTGAATGTGAAGAGCCCACAGATAGCTGGGTAGGAGGAAACAGCTTGCTGAGGTGGAGCAGGTGGCATGGATTGCACAGTATAGCATCACACCCTGCGCAAATGGCGCACCTGTCACACACACAGAAGACCGAAAAGCGTACACAC
This sequence comes from Pangasius djambal, assembly GCA_022985145.1. NCBI lineage: Eukaryota > Metazoa > Chordata > Actinopteri > Siluriformes > Pangasiidae > Pangasius > Pangasius djambal. Next base: position 27,310,131 of record CM040976.1, on the reverse strand, counting down.
ATGAGCAGCACTGCACAGATTTTGTGCAATGTGATCTCTTTCTTTCTGAATGAGTGTAGACTTGTTTACTGACACATGGCGCACTGAGTGGTCTGCTAAGCTCACAGATACAGAAGAACTGACTGTGTATTTACTATCTGAGGCTTCATTCCATGCATAGAAGAGACACACCAAGATGGAGGCAAAGGCCAAATAAATGGGTGAGAATGGAATGGTAAGGGATACTGAGAGGAAAAAGTGTCAGAAGTGGAAAAAGCTGAAGGACTAGACAGTGTGTGTGAGAGAAATCTCTTATAGACCATAGTTGTAGAATAGCTTATCAATTTCTGGAGGGTAGGGGGTGTAAATGGAGCAGTAGCTGAACCAAAATCCACTTAATCTTCTTCACTGCTTTTGCTTTCAACCATATTGATCTGGCTTTGTGTGCGTGTGTGTGTGTGTGTGTGTGTGTGTGTGTGTGTGTGTGTGTGTGTGTGTGTGTGTCAGCGTGTCGGTGCATTTCTGCTGGAGGGAAGAAATGGAACTATTTTATACCTATTTGAATAATTAAAGAAATAAACGATGTCTCTGTTATGCTATAGGAAATATTTTGCTGCCATGGTTTGGCTCCACCTGTCACCTTGGAGAGAAGGGTTTCTGCCAGGGTTGAAAAAGTGCTGAGAAATTATACTCAAGTGAAAGTATAGATAATGTGTCAAAATCATACTCCATTAAAAGAGGCAGCAAGTAAAATAAAGAAGTTGCTACTTTTAAATGTACTTAAGTATTCAAAAGTAAAATGTAATATATATATATAAAGTATACAACACCAAGCTTATTAAAAACATAGGGTAGAAATGGTATCTTTAAAAAGTATATTAAAAAAAGTATGGTAGAAATATAAAAACATAAAAATAAGGCAACATAAATCCACAGCAACCCACTGCAACTCCTCATTATACAAGGTGTGTGTGTGTGTGTGTGTATATATATATATATATATATATATATATATATAAAATAGTAACAGCACCATCTATAGCAAATGCAGCAAAAAACACTGTTAGCACTATTTGCTATAGATGGCTATAGATTACTATTTTTGCAAAACTTAGTGAAGACTTCTTTCTCGATCGAGTAAATGGGGACTGAGGACTGAAGAAACGTCACCACAACTGAGAAGTCAACTTGGGGTCTCCTGCCCAAATCCCAGTTCCTTCCCCGTTTACAGAGTGATGTCAAATCCACATGGTCTCCCAGCATCAGAAAGAAACAAAGTAGAACTTCTTTCCCTTAATGGTTATACTGTATATACAAGTATTAGCTTTAGAGTAAGCTACGTAGACATGTTTGTTTGTTAAATTTGGAAATCTGACTATACAGTTCACTGTTTGAGAAAAAGGAAAAAATACATCACTCATCCAGGTTAGCTGCTTAGCTTGTTGTGTATGTGTGTCTGTGAGAGTCAGACAATGGGTTCTGCACTGTTGGGTTCTGATTTGGTTACAGTGTCTAATTTGGATACAGGGTCAAGTGTGACGCAGTAGTCACTCTGTCAGTGAGATTTAAAGTGCTTCTTCTCATTCATGAGATAATTCTAAAAAAAAAAAATGTAATAAATGTAAAAAGAAATGATAGAAGAAGCCAGGAAGAGCAGGACAGAGTAGCAGTAAGGAACATTGGACAATCTAGAGTAGTGTATCTGACCCAGAGCTGGGTTGCAGGGAAAGGCAATATGACAAAAATTCCGTATCATGGTATATGAAGACAATTCTACAACACACACTGTGTATCATGACATAGCCACCTTTTCCCTGACTCCTACGTTTTTCCATGATTTTTTTTTTTTTTCTTCAGTTGCTATTACAGAAGTAAAAGATTCATACAGGCGCTGTAAAATCCATCCAAAATGCACTTTGAGTCATAGGGAACAGGGGGAAAAATATGTGATGCCAGTATTCCGAAGACATGCTCGCAACGACGCGCCATCAGTCTGAAGTGCATCTCTTTGCCAAACTGGGACAGATTTAAGTGAAATTACAATTCTTTGACATCTAATATTACTATACTACATTGTTCTTCATGTTTAAGACTGTACTGTTTAACATAACAGCACATTATTCCATACACTTTCGTATTATGTACACCTGACCTTTTGCTTCTAAAAAAAAAAAAAAAAAATGATAAACACTTTCCAGCCCTGTATTAAACATAAGCTGATCTTATTGTATTTTTATTCATGGATTCATCAAACAAATTTATAAGGCCAGCCATGCTGGGATTTACCTTAAAGTCTCAGTAGATAGTGCCAGCCCCCATACCTGACATTAAAAAAAATTGTGGGTGGGCATGCATTAGTGACCCTAATGCCATGGTGTCGGGAAAGTATTTCACTTTTCCTGTTAAACATGTGACAGAATATAATAACTTAGTTTCCTTGTGGTCTTCTTTACTGTGTAGGGTGTGGAATTGTAAATTTGTAAAAGAAAATTCCTATATAGAAAACAGTTAGACAGAAGTGGAAAGGCATCAGGACTTCGCTCACTGGTTATTCAGGAAAGTTGTCAATATGTTTGCTAACAAACTTGTCAGCAGAATCTTTATGTTGCTTTAAAAGCAGAAAAGTGAGTATGATGATGTTTGCCATGATCTTTAGCCTTGCAACGGACTAAACCAGATCATTCTTTGTCATCTTGAAATCCTGCACTGGATTAACCATGAATCTCTCTCATCTTAGGTTTATGTCAGCAAAAAGGGCCACTAACTCATTGCTGATGTCACTATTGCTTTATTGACTACATCAGCATCCTTTGCTTTATTGACTACATATCCCACAATCCCTTGTCCTGTCCGGTTGTTATTCATGAACTTACCCCCTTTGCCCGTGTCTGTCTACACTTGACCTGTGTGCATTTTAATCAAGTGTATTCATATTAGAGTGGCATTTAGACTGTCGCACACATGCATTTTCGTTTCATCCCAACGGGTGTCTTGCGTTGCAGAACGCCAGACGGAGTGACTATGTGACGCCGAACTAGAATGAAATATGTGTGAGGATGTATGAATGTGTCTCTGCGAGTGTAGGTGTATGCATGCTGGTGAATCATGGCTTTGCTTTTGTCCCTCTGCCAGGGTGTTAGTCGGAAACACCAAAATGAGACACACAAACCACAGGGAGATGGCACCCTTCCGATTGGCTGTTAGGCTGTTGCTATGGGAGGTTAGACTGCCCTCCCATTGGTCACTTCAGGCAGCCGAGGACAGTGCTGTGTGGTTGTTATGGCAATAGACAGGAAGTTGGAGATTGTTATCGTTGGGAGATTGAAAGTACAGGATGTGCTACAGCACTGAGGATCAGACTGCAACACTGTGTTTTACAGAGCAGCAATAAGCAACGCCACTGTTCTGCCCTGGCCCACCAGTGACACCTAATCTCCAGAGGAGAGATTATCATGGTCAGGCACGTTTAGAGAGGGAGCAAACGAGAGACAGGAAGACAGATGGAGGGAAATAGAAAGGAAAAATTCAGAGACAGGGAGAATAGGGAGGGGAATTAGAGTAGAGGAGAGAGAAAATTCCAAATAAAAGAGGATGAGTGGGAAAGACAGAATCTAAGATAGAGAGAGGGGAATGAGTAGCAATGAGGATGACTGATTGAGAGAAAAAGACACATGGAGAGATGAAGAGAATATATTTATCTCAGCACCTCTTAAGTCATGATTTGTTTCAGTGGATGGATGGATGTACAGAGATACATGAATGGGAGATGTTTGGATAGATAATTGATGGATAGATAGAAATGATGAGGGGAAGAAATTGATGAATAAATGGATGGATGTAGAGAGATGGATGGATGGATGAACAGAGATACATGAATGGGAGATTTTTGGATACATGGGGAAGTAGATGGCTTGACAGCTGGAAACTTGAATGGGTGGACATATAGAGGGATATAGAGATGGATGGATGGGATATGAATGGATCTAAAATAGAGATGGGGAGAGAGAAAAAGGGAAAGAAAGATATTGAGAGAGAGAAAATGACAGGAGATGGAAAGAGAAGGATTGAAAAGAAGACTGAGTGAAAATGATGGATAGATAAAAAGTATATTTTCTTCTGAGCTGCTTTTAAGTCAAGTTTAAAAAAAGAAATGTATTGTAATGGATGGAGGGATGGATGGAAGAATAATGAATAGATGGGGAGATGGATGAATTGACAGAGTTACATGGATGGAGTGGGATGTTGGATGGATAGATGGATGGATGGATGGATGGGAGGATGAAGAGAGGGATAGGTAGAAGGATGAAGAGAGATGGAAGGATGAGAGATGTATGGATGAAGGTAGAGATGGATAGGTGCATGGATGGATGGATGGATGAATGGCCAGGGAGAAATGGGAGATGTTTGGATAGATGGATGGGTAGAAAGACAAATGGTTAGGTAAATGGAAGGATGGATGGATGGATGGATGCTAATACTCACCATTAACACGTTAACTATTACACTAAAACATTGATTTTTAGATGCAGTCACAAAGAGGCCAAGTGAATAGGAAAGAAGTCACTTTAATACCTGTGGAAAAAATTTTTTTTTTAGGTGGAAAAAAAAAATAGTTCTTTGTTTTGCAGTGTGTGGAAACTCCACCACAGAAGATAACATGAATAAGCTAATTGTGAAATTTAGTTGACAGTGCCTTTAAGTTTTAAAGTATTAGAGCCTGGTTATAATAGTTAATGAAGAAAGGATTGTACTATATCTGTTTTTTTTTTTTTTACGCAATATAGCAGGCCTTGATGCATTGAAAACTCAAAATGTCTTGACTTTGATTCATATTTCTGGGCTGACTCACTGTGTAGCATGTGGCGTGGGTTTGTATTAATCACATTTAAAAATAAGAAACAGATCTCGGTGATCTGCTTGGAGGCTCTCACTGATATATGAGGGGAAGAAGAGATGATTACATCATGTCTGAGCAAGCAGAGTGGAGAATTGGGCGGAAATGAACTGTGGGAGAACCGCACCGCTGTTTCTGAATGAGGTCTCCTATGATCCTTAGGAGCGTGTGAGGAAAGACTGAAAGGAGAGAGACAGACAATATGGTGTTCCTTTGTGTGTTCTACAATCGGCAGTATTGTGTTCTCAAAGCCTTTTGCTCTAAAAATGTTGATGATTTTTTTTTTTTGCTCTAAAAATGGTAATCTTTTTTAGCTCATAGTTTTTACGCTTTTGTATTTCCAGGTAGATCCATGTGGACAGGAGGTGTTCCCTAATCTCAAAGCCCCTCCCCTTCCCTTACCCATTCCCCCCTTGGATCCTGCCATTGGTGGTTCTTTTCGCTTGTCATACCTTGGTCACCATGACGTCCACTCTGCAGACGTTGGCCTTCAAACTGGCTCTGCCTCCACGAGAAGCTGGTCCAGAGCCACTGGATCCTTGCGATTTGGGAACGGATCGCCGATACGAGGTTGTACCCTCTGTAATCTGCTCCATGTGCTGCCTGTTCGGCATCATCTACTGCTTCTTTGGTATGTGTGACGGCCGTATTTCTTCAAATATATTACTGATAGTCTGATATGACACTAAAGCCTAAAGCTTTTGGGGTGGCCTTTGTACATTCTGTGCCACTAAGACAATTTTAAATTAAATAGATCACAGTGTAGACATCATCAGGTGTTGTGCTACAATTAAACATTATCCGTCAGCAGGGTTGATCAAATATGCGAATGGGTTCCAGTGTAGGAAATTAGCTGTTTAAGCTGCCTGCCTTCTCCACCAAAATATGTAGCTAATTATCAGATCAGCTCAAAAGGGAAATTTTGCATAGCTTTTAATAGCTGATCAACTGTTCATCCAGTGATAAGTTGAAATTAGTGTATTTATTAATTGTGCATGGGATATTTACCTCCATGGCCACCAGCAATAATGTCCTAAATATAGTGAAGCACTATATTAAGAGCACGGTAACAAGATTAAAGTAGTAAATTATAAGCACAGAGACACGAGACACTTGCATTTAAAATCAGACGAGACTTTATTAAACTATTCTAAAACACAGAAACTAATCTAACACAAACATGCCCACACACACACACACACACACACACACACGGGGTGATAATGGCTTTGAAAAGAGAGAGAATGAATTCCCAAGTTTCTAGCACTGTATGCTATTTCTCAGACCATGACCTGAACGAACCATCAGCTTAATTAATTTAACCTTCACTTCTTTTAGAAGGGTGTTAAACTTTGTGTTAAATGCACCAGGTCGACCCCGAAGTGCCTGTTCCAATCAGCATGATCTTGGGGCAGGGTATAAAATTTGTGTTAAATGCACCAGTTCAGTGAGAATCTGGAGGTACTGTACTTGCGTTTTAAGTTGTCTGGTTGCTTTCGAGTGGCGTCTTTCAGGACCAATCAGGATGGTGAATGGAGTGAGGCGCGCGCCAGCGGAGTCTCGTAGGCGGGCTTGATGAACTTTGCGGTGGTTCTTTGGCGCGGTCGCAACTGGAGTCAGAGGCTTTGCAGGAACAGGTCATTACAGACTTGGCAGAGGCTCAGAGCAAGCATGATCATCTTGTGATGTCGAGGGCAAGAACTTCTGCAGCTCTTGGTTGACGGGAACTCCTGGTGATTTGTTGGAAGAGACTCCTGGAGCTGTTGAAAAAGGGGTTTTTAACCCTTTCTAGCTGGGCTGACCCTAAAGTGCCTGTTCCAATCAGCATGATCTTGGGGCAGGGTGTAAACTGCATTCTCCTCCGCTGACACTAATTAACATTCTGGTCTCTGAGTTATGTACTTTGCAAACTTTCCACAGGTCAAAGTTAGACTTTGGTTATGAATTTTGGATATAATGGATATAATAACACCGTACTCAAATTTACTTTATCCCAACTCTTAGGAAATTACACAACGACCACGCACATACCAAACAAGACATTATATATTATAAGCTGTGGTTTCTAGACTGCTAATAATCAACCAAAATAATCATACTAATACTCAGCCACGATAATGCATGCTAAGCAATCAGATTAATAATGGCAACCTTTTGGCTATAAGCATGATATAAATAAAGTGAAGTGAAGTGAAGCCAAGTATGGTGACCCATACTTGAAATATGTGCTTTGCATTTAACCCATCCAAGTGGGATCCCTGGAGGACTACAGCAGGCCACAGCACTCTTACCGCTGCTGCCCGGGTTCTTTTCCCGGCCAGGGAACCAACCCCAGTGGCGTGCAGCAGTGCGCTCTCAGTGGCGGTCCCAAGCCCAGATAAAATTGGGGAGGGCTGTGTCAGGAAGGGCATCCGGCGTAAAAACTGTGCCAAATCCAACATGTGGACCATTGATCTGCTGTGGCGACCTCTAGCAGCCAAAAGAGTAACAACAACATTTAAGCCGTCCAAGTGTGTGTGTGTGTGTGTGTGTGTGTATATACATACACATACACACACACACACCAGTGGGCAGCCTTTTTTTTTTTTTTTTTGC